>KV749500.1:15549-26416 GCA_001692915.1 Glonium stellatum
ACTCTAGCTCTCCGATGACACCGAATATTCGGCGACCTAGAGTTAGCAGTTCGGTGTATGTGCACATTTTCAAGGGAGGTTAACTAAAGTTCGCTTGCTCAACCACCGCCGAGCCCGATATAAGCGGAGGTACATACGGGGTAGCTGTAAAACATACAGCTACAGATTCTAAACATTTGAAATCGTCAAATATTTCGTTGGCTGCATATTTAGCTGACTAACTAAAAGTGGACGCTTGGGCGAAGAACGGCGCGATAACCACAAGTATGGACTCATCGACCAGCTTCCAAATGAGGGGTAGTGCTGCATCACAATATCTTGTTCTGACAATAGTCGTGTTCGTAAGGATTAGGCCCTTCTTTTCTTGTCTCGGCCGTTAGTTCGAACTGACTCGCCACATCCCAGGTTGTAGTCCTTGCTGCACACGCCATGTATAACATTTTCTTCCACCCTCTAGCGAGTTTCCCGGGCCCAAAAACTCGAGCCGTTTCCATCTTGCCCTGGGTAGCCTCAGCTCTGCGTGGCAGGATTCCGCAGTCTATTAAAAAACTTCACGACACCTACGGCGAAGTCGTGCGCGTTGGGCCGAACACGTTGTCCTTCGTTGCGCCTTCGGCCTGGCAAGATATTTATGGACACGGCAACTCACGTAATTTCCAGAAGTATAACTACCCCAGGACGGACGATGGGACGAATAGCCTCCTAACTGCTGACGACACGGACCATCCCCGGCAAAGAAAACTGGCAAAAAGGGCTTTTTCGGACAAAGCTCTCAAAGGCCAGGAGGATCTGATTAAGTTGCATATCGACAAACTCATGGCGCATTTCCGATATGTTGCAGACGGTCAGAATGGTGGGGTTGTCGATGTGGTAAAATGGTTCAACTACGCATCCTTTGATCTCATTGGTGACCTAGCTTTTGGCGAGGGGTTTGGCTGTCTGGAGAAGGATGACTCTCGTTCCGCCGTGTCTACTATTATTGAATTTAACAGAAGCACGGCAATGATCGAAGAGGCTTTGAAGTTTCCCTTATTGTCTAAACTCATCATGTGGCTGATACCGAAGAAGACACTTGAAGAGCGAGCTAGGCATATCTCGATGAGCAACAAGAAGCTGCACAGGCGGCTAGCATCAAGTGACGATCGCGCTGATTTCTGGTCTCACATCTTGTCAAACCGCGGTGAGAAAGATCGGAGCATGAGCGTACAGGAGATGGAAGCGAATGCATCTCTTTTCCTATTTGCTGGCAGTGAAAGCACGGCAACGGCACTTTCTGGGGCTCTATACTATGTCTGCAAGCATCCAAGCGTCCTAAAGAAGCTGCAAGAGGAAGTTAGGTCAACATTTGAAAACGAGAAATCAATTCACATCACTAGCGTTCAAAAGTTAGGATATCTCCATGCTACGCTCCAGGAAAGCTTACGCATATACCCTCCCTTTCCCGCGAACATTCCACGTATCAGTGTTTTGGGGAATGCGAGTGTTGCAGGATATGCTGTGCCAAGAGGCGTAAGTTTTACATATTATCCGTAGTACACAAAAAGTGTGATCGTGTAACAATTCCACAGACAATAGTCCAGATTCCTATTTGGCCGGCCAATACCTATTCAAAGAACTTCACAAACGCACAAAATTTTATCCCGGAGCGCTGGATAGATTCGGACAAGTATAACAGAGACCAACAGGCGGCGATGCAGCCGTTCTCGATCGGTCCAAGAAATTGCATCGGGCAGTCATTGGCGTGGATTGAAATGAAGCTCATTCTCTGCCGCTTAATTTATAATTTCGATGTACAGCTGGCCGACACACTATTCGACCCCGAAATGCAAAGTGTTTATATCGTATGGGAAAAGCAACCGCTGAATGTCAGACTCACGCATCGTGCTGTCGTGTAATTCCTGTAGATTTTTCTGCTGAATGAAGTCTGCTGCAATTTTTGCAAAAGTTTTGTATATTAATGTTCAAAATATTAATGGATGTTCACTTACCGCATATGGTTGCCGTGCACATTTACGCCTTATCCATCCTATCTTATGTACATAAACTCTCCTCTGGGGTTAAATATAATAAAGGTTTTATAAATGTCTACGCTCAAGCCGTAGACTAAATCACGTTCGGTTTACTATACGTGGAAAAGCCTCAGCTTAAAGGAGGGAGTGATGTAAACTCGATTAATGTGTCATCGTGCCCGGTCATGAACCCCTCCGCCACAACTAAATATTATTATTCTAACTTGTAGATAAGCCTCACGGGAGGTGCAAAGATATTATCCGCTAATGTATCTAAAACCTTCATTGCAGAGAGGTTTCTAAAGAAGCCTAGGAGGGTGGGGCGGTCTAAGGTGTTCCGAGACGTAATTTATAAGCAACTTGCAACAATATGGCTAAAACATGATGATTACCTTAAGAGGTTGCGACGTTGGCACCAAGGTCTGAAATCTATAGAAACTCACACTATAAACGGTTCTGGAGCCATAAATGTTCCTATTTTCGTAAGGGATGTAGGTGAAGTAGCATAGGGGTCCGATACCGAATAATAAATAGAGTGAGGTTGTGGCAAACTCATTTTCGAAAGGTGGTGCCTAGGCAGTGCAGGCTTGAAGATATCTTCGCCCTTTACACACTATTAAGCATCGGATATTGTGTCCAACATACAACGATAAATCACGAACCCTCGGCGTGCCGGGTTTAATTAACAACGAGGGATTCAAGTTAGGTGTTCCTGGCTAATATTTTGCTCGAACTTTCGGAGCAAAGTGCCATCCAACAAGTCGAATCTATTAGTTGCATAGCCATTGGAGTCATAAAGGCGCTCTAATAGCGCCGTAGCGTAAACGAGGTCATAAACCCTCTAAAGAATGTTATATTTAAAATTATCCCATCTTTCAATGATACCGGTAAGTAAAGGTACGAAGGTTTGTTACGCTCGGATCCTATAAGGCTCAATGACCATGCCTATATAAAGGTCCAAGGAAACGTCAGCTATAGGACTTTTAGTTTATACCATATCTCAGCAGACCTTTTTATGCCGATTGAAGCTTGTCCCTAATAGCTTGCCGATAATCATGCTTGAATAGCCATTCCCTGAGATCGCGATTGTCTACTGTTCAGCAGAACTCGTTATAAGCTGGGTGACCCTTCTTCGCACGGCGTGTGAATATTCAACTCACCAGGAAGTTCTGATTCAGGAAGATACTGCATAAGCTCCATCTTTTTGGCGGCCATAGTATCCTCAAAAAGCGGCACCTCAGACATAATCTGGATGGCTGATACACGCTTCCGTCTAATGTCCCCAAAAAGCTGCAGCTTCTCTTCCACCGTCCACGTTGCAATACTCGGCTCAGCACTTCCATTAAATAACACGCCCAAAGTTGCAGCGTCCTCTATCGAAGACACTGCGCCTTGGCCGCGGTGCGGATGCCTGGCGACCACTCCAGTTAACACGATAAAGAAACGATAAATGGGGAAATTCTTACATTGGATGCGCTGCATCCCCGATGGCCACCATTTTGCCCCGCTGAAACTTTGCAATTGGTTTCCGCCCAGGCAACCGCCAGAGAGATATCTCTGGCGCCAGATCGCAGAGTCTCAACAGGACCGGGCTGAATCCACACATTTTCTCGCGCAGATACTCTCGGTCCATCGGGAATTTCCACTCTTGCTTATCAGTGTGTTTCGGATCCGCCAGAGTATATAGTCCGAAGTTCTGTAAGGTGCTTTCCCGGCATGGATACCGTACAAGGTAACCCTCGCGCCCTGGAGAGACGTAGAAGCCCGCATCGTTCGGGCCATCGTTCAATAACGGCGCCGTCACCGGATCATTGAGAATACGCTCTGTAGAAATCATGAAGCGAATTTGCGTGGTGGTCGTGAGAGTCGCTGGGCATTCAATGCCGTTCATGATACTTGCGGCACTCGAACGAACACCATCCGCCGCGATGATCAGATCTGCATGCTCTACTGTTCCGTCCTCAAGGTGAATCAATCCCGTTTCTGGCTCGAAAAGCACAACTTTTACTTGATTCCTCAAGACGGCAGGTATTCCAGGGCCGTCTTCACTTACTGCATGACGCTTTAGGGCAGAGTGTAGATCTACTCTGTGCGCGACCAGCATAGGGGCCCCTAGGCGGCTTTCGCATTCTATCCATTCCTTCCTAATCACCTCCATCGTATCGGCTTTGATGGAACTGCTCTGCAGCCACTTGTTCGCACGAGCGTCTTTCTGCGGGCATAGCCCGAAGCTCCGAAGGATTTTGACCGCGTTTGGCCCAAGTCCTATTCCGGCACCATATTCATTCGCAAAGCTCGAGCGTTCGAGAACCTGGTTAGCTTAGCACTGCTCCAAAAATCATAATTGCTCGACCTAGCCGAAAATCACCACGACGACGCCGTATACACTCACTTCAACGTTATGGCCGGCTTGGCGCAAGGCAATCGCAGCTGTCAAGCCAGCAATCCCTCCACCGACAATTTTGACCGAGAGTGGCCTTTGAGGGGCCATATGGCAAATCGCTTCGTGGGATGCGAAAATCTAAAAAGCTTATGAAGCATACAGACGAGGATTAAATTAAGCAGCTAGGATCCTCTGCGGCCTAGCACTCGATTTGATTTGGATGGATGTTGTTTTATGGGTTATTGTCTGCGCTAGACTAAACTTCCCGATCGGCGCCGAGTAGCTCAGGGTTGATTCGGCGTTACGCTAGAAATCGGTGTTGGGAATACTCGGCACTCATACAAATTTAATATCGGCGCGCAGACTTAAACTTCTAAACTGAAACCTTGAATGCGTTATAACCTAAACTTAGGCCTATGAGAGCTGGAATTAGTAGGTTGCACATACTGATCTACAATATTCCCAGGGTACAGTATTAGGTCAGATAATCATTAGGAACACGGCACTTTCATACAAGAAGCTTACGCTTATGAAGACCGTGATGATCAGCGGCGATATCACATGATTGGAGATTACATGGCGATTATATAAAATAGTTAAGTTTTGACCTTGAGGTCACAGCAGTTGAGTTCTGAGCTTAAAACGGCGACACTAAAATCAGGGTGGGCATTAAACCGATACAATTAATCTAAACTAAACGGACGGGGCGTTTAATAAAATGACTTGATTTAGATAAGACTAGATTAAAAACTTATAATTTATGCTTTAATAAATTTTTAAATAAAGGTTATAAATAATTGGTTTTTTATAGTTTATTGCCTGCCCTGGCTAAAATTTAATGCTAAACTTCCTCAACGAGTATAGGAAGCCTTCCAGTAATGAAATGTGAAAGCTTAAGCCTTACATCAAAGTTACCAGCGGGAAATCTATAGTGAAGAGTCTAAGTGTAGTTCTAAGATTGAAGAATTCTAATTCACTGTAGACCCAGACAGTCGCCATTGCTGCAGTGTTAGCCGCCGGCTTAATCCAGGCACTTAAATTTTAGAATATTTGCCATGGGGGATGTATACAAGCGAGACAAATTCATCGTCTATGGAGAACCCTAGCTAAGGAAGCTTATATTTGGGTATCAGGCACTATTCTTTCAGACCAACAATAGCCCTCAAAGCTGAGCAGTCTAGTCACCAATCCGCATGGGTATCTGTCTGCGAGTGGTTATTTTCCTGGCCTTCTCTTGATATCTCTTGTAGTTGCACATCATCATCACCGACTTGCGGCTCGCGGCTCATTTTTCTGGTCCTTATAGCAACCAAGCCAACAGTTACAACAGAGCCCCCGAACAACATTGCACAAAAGAAGAATAGTAGCCCTTTTAGCTCCTCTTTTCCTGAGTTGATTCCCAACCCAAAAATGTAAGGGCCCAAAGATGTTGCTGCAAGCTTTCCAGCAACTGACGACATCGAGAGTGCGGCAAGAACCCTTGCTAGCCGCTCCTTTTCGATGAGATTCGAAATGTATGCCTGGGTGACCACGGGCAAGCCAGTACCTAGGGTATATATTGCCATGGATATTAGGAATGTTGTACCCGTAGCTGAAAAGCCTAGGAATACGGACCCAGCAATGAGCACTAAGGACGAAGCAAGCATGATACAAAGTGATGTCTCAGAAGAGCTAAGCCTGTAATAAGCGCCGAGACGGTTGTAACTTGGTAGAAGAGCAAGATAGTTTGCTATGTAAACGAGCGCTTGGATCGACGTTACGAATGTCACCTATTAATTATTAATACAGCTCTTAGTCAGGAGATTATTTTCAAGGAATAGGATATGGATGAGAAGACCTACATTGGAGAATGTCCAGCCAATTTTGACCACTGGATATTGTACGAGGCCAAGCATATCGATGGACTTGATCGCAGTGTTGGTGCAGAACATTGATATGACCAGCAGTAGAAAATTTAGTACACCAACGCCAGACATAACCTCGTTGAAGGAGGCCCAAGATATCTTTAGATTCATCTTGAATTGACCACCAAAGCTGATTGTAGCTCTTTTCCCAATCGCCCCGGCGGCGTTATCATCATCATCGTCATCATCATCGTTCTCTTCAGAAATTTCCATAAGCGGCTTAGCTTCAGTAGCGCTTCCCTCCCTCTTCAATGTCTCAGGGAATAGAAAGATTGTAATGCCTAGTCCTAGAAATGCAGTAGCTAAGCATAGGAAGAGTGAAACCTGAGCAGTCCCTCCCTCGCCATCCAGGTTGATAAGCCAGCCAGCAATTAAAGGGAATATAGCCTGGCCGACGTATTGCATGGCAGTAGTTATAAAAAACAGTGTAGCTCTTTGCTTTGGCGAAGGCATGACATCTGTATATGAGGCAAAGAGCATTGCGAGGCTGAGGTCAAAATTGGCCCCTACCAAAGCACCAAACCCGCTGATATACAAAACCCAAATAGGGAGCGCAGGGTATGATAGATCTTAAGTCGGTAATTTAGCATAACAGTCTTGCCTTGAGCTATGATTCGGACGCGGCTTACAAACGATAATTTCCATCGATACGAACACTATTGTCCCAATTTTGTGCAAGATCAAAACTGGGCGCCTGCCGGCCTTATCTGCAAGGTAGCCTAAAGGCACTGCCGTAAATATACATGGAAGTATGCGAAAGAACATGACCAAGCCGTAGGTGGTAGCGACTTGCTTTTCAATTGAGTCGGCTTTACAGAGCCTCTCCGGTATTGCTCTACCCAGTGCGGCGATATTTGGATCATTTGACTGATAGTATTCAATGCAATACATGGCTTCAATTGCACGGAACATGGCGACTTGCTTGAAGAAGAACTCGGCATCATTGAGAAGAATGATCGAGCAACCAAGCAAAGGTATAAAGCGAAAGCGAGGTTCTGTGACCTGGTACTGAGTAAAGATATTGCTTGTACATTGTCGTTCTTTCCGGAACTTCTCATGTTGGGATGAGGTAGAGTGATGGCCCCGAAGCGGCGGTTGTCGGTCATCGCTGTCCTCCGACGACATTATATTACTAATTTATAAGGGTGTTCGTGCCTAGGACTCGGCGACAAGAGTAGAATAAAAGGAATGGGTTGGGGTGGATAAGTGGGGGGCAAATTGGAATTGTTGTAGGTATGGCTTACGCCGATATTCGGCGGTTTAATATTCGGCGAATTCCTTGAAATACGAGTCTTTGTAATTTTTTTGTGATTCTTTACTAATTTTTTACTAATTTTGTTATAATTGAATTTAATCAAATAGTAGTTTTTTTAAAAATAAATTTAAATTAGTTAATTAATGATTTGGGGGTTATTCATTTCTATGTAAATAATACTTATATTTATTTGATTATTTTTATAAAGATTCTATAATAAAATAAGCCTAAATTAATATAAGTATTGTAAAAGAAGAGTTGGTATAGAAGTTCCTTTGCCAAGGTCGCTCAAGCGGGTGTTGTACGCTTAGCTAAAAAGCGTAGTAATATACGCTTACGTTGAAAAGGCGTACGAGGGAAAATTCTACTAAGTTAAGGATGGGGCTCAACCTATTGTATATTAACATATTCATTTACTTATATAGAGTATAATGCGCGAAATCCCCTGCGCCATTGAACGCTATAACAACAAAGGCAGGTGTATTCTCAGCGCCCTAGAGGATTGCTTAAAAGGGAAGTAATGGCTCGTGGGCGATAAGTGCACCTTCGCCGATCTTACATTTGCCACCTAGAACGACAGATTAGATAGCGTCCCGATGATGCCTCCCGAGCAGGACAAGTTTGAGGGATTTCCTAACGCCAAGGCCTAGCATTAACGGATGATATCGAGGGCCTCTTGGAAGAGGGCCGTGGAAACTAGGGCGAAGTTGATGCATGAGCAGGGTCTGATGTGGAATGGTCCCTTCTATAAAGAAAATATATAAAGTCTCTATATCATCTAGATTGGCTACGTTTTCCGAGATTCTCTAATTAAATCAGACACCTTTTCCCCAATAGCAAACACTGCCATTTGAGGGTGACCACTAATCAACGTAGGCATAATACTAGCATCCGCCACTCGAACATTAGAGATACCGCGCACAAGCAATTCTGCATCAACGACGGCAGCGTGGTCATTCTTTCTGCCCATCTTGCAGGAACCGGCTGGATGATAACCTGTTAAGTAGTTAGACGTGCACTTCAAACAATTACATATACAATGTAGATATGTATCGGTTTATAGCCGAAGGGTTCTGAGGCAGCACTCACAAGTATCCGCTCTCTGGCGAATGGCTTGCTGCCACTCTTCTCGGGTTTTATAGCTGTGGTGGCCATGTTCTGCTGGCCATGACCCGATAATAATGTCTTTGGTTCCAAGCCCTTCCAGCACAATCTCGTTCGCGAACCTGCAGCCTTCACTGAACAGGAGCATGTCAAGCGGATCGCTTAAGTAGTTATGCTGGACAATAGGATTCTTGGTAGGGTCTGCGCTCTCCAATGTCACCTCCCCACGAGACCTTGGAGCGAAGAATTCGGTCGCCAAGGCAAATGCGAATCTTCCATCTGGAGGGAAATCCCGGTACATATACTTTGGGCTGTAGCATTCTGTGTTCCAGAATTCTACGTGTGGCTGGCTTGGGAGAGTGCCCATTGGGTCACGACCATTGGCTCGGTATGCGTTTCGCCACAGTTCGCTATCCTTCAATCGCTCATCGAGGCGAGCATAAGCGAAGACGCCAAATGAGAATTGCGAGAAAAATCCTGTGTGTGGCTTTTGATATTCTTGAGCTGTCCGTTCACGTGCTCCTTTGTGCCAAATGAGATGATCGTTCGTTACGCCAGGTTTTGAAACTTCATAGAAGCTTAACATCACCTGTCGTACATTATGATTTAGTTAGCCAGAATATATCATGGATACAACGCAAGCTGAGACTTACCAGGTGATCCATCAAGTTCTTGCCTACACTAGGAAGGTTGAGGATCGTCTTGATGCCGTGTTGCCGAAGCTCCTCCTTGGGACCAACCCCAGATCGGAGCAAGATGGCCGGGCTTCCGTAAGTGCCTGCAGTTATAATCACTTCCTCGCGAGCTTTTGCGGTGATGGCATGGCCGCTGGCTGTCTGCATCTGAACCCCGGCGGCGCGAAGTGTTCCATTACTGTCAAGCTCCAGTATGATCCTGTCGACATACTCCCTGGTTCGAATTTCGATATTAGGTTGAGTTTTGTCGCGGGCAAAATAATGTTGATAAACTTCATTGTGCCGTAGTCGGTGAATAGAGCGTCTAGTAGTATATAAAGAGTGGTTGAAATGTCTTCGTCTATAGATTTGATTGCTTTAGTTGTTGTGCTGATGCTGATAGTCCAATAACTGGGCAAGGCAGGAGCAAAGATAAATTTTGAGCAACAGCAAAAAAAGAGGATTTATAACTCGTTAAGGCTACAGTGCATTACGGTGGAGCAATGGTCCAGTGCATCCGCTGACAATATCAGTGCGAAAGCATTGTCCGGCAATGCCTTGCTCTTGTGGTCCAGGGATTGGTCACCGCCCATGACCTGGACTGCGTCATCGTTGAAACTTAATAATATATGGCAGCGGACCCCCAAACTTTTCAGTACCATCTAAACTTA
This sequence comes from Glonium stellatum, assembly GCA_001692915.1. Lineage (NCBI taxonomy): Eukaryota > Fungi > Ascomycota > Dothideomycetes > Gloniales > Gloniaceae > Glonium > Glonium stellatum. Next base: position 25,550 of record KV749500.1, read on the forward strand.
TCCTAAACCTGGCACCCTTTGCCTTAACCTACATCGTGCACTTACAGGCCTATGAGAATCGTTCGGCCCCCAATCTTTTAAGGCTGTGGCATTTTGGTACTACATTAATTCCAGCGAACATCGGTCTTTCCGGCCTTTCAAGATGATATGCTAAAATTATTATGGATTCCATCGCCGAATGCGCCTTGAGGTTGTTCACTTCTGTGTTCCGCGCTGCACACCACACAGATCTAAATTTAAACACGATATTTTGGCTACGCAAGGGGCAATTTCATATGTGCATAGCCACTCTTGGAATGCAAGCAACGCTTCGGGATTATTGGAAACCACGATCTTCATTCCCCATTGGACGAAACATAACCCCTTCCTCCATTCGCCGTCTATTATTACGCCTCTAATTACCTCGTTCTTCTCTGACTGTGATCCGTAGCAAACTGTCTTAAGTTATACACGAAATAACGATGATCTACTCTCCCCGATTCTCGGAACCAAGATATGCCTCACTTCGGGAAGCCGAAATTGAAGAAATCGGAAGTGATCACAAAGTCGAGATAACGCGTCCCAATAATTACAGCCACTTACGGCTGCACTATTACCTTGGCGCGCTTCTCCTTTTGTTTTTCATTTCAACATGTGGATACATTCTCTTGATCTCCCCAAACATTAAACATGTAGGGGTATTGGATGAATGTCAGTGGATTAGCACCAGACGGGAATGGCGAAGTTTTAGTATGATGGAAAAACACGCTTATACTAGAGCCGTGACATGTCTGAAAACAAAATCCAGATTAGACCTCAATCACTCATTGTACGATGACTTCCCATGGATTCACAGCCAGTGCTTTTATCAATATTCAATATCAATAT
>KV749507.1:0-15744 GCA_001692915.1 Glonium stellatum
GGGGGGGGAGTCGGGAAGTCGGGGGTTCGGAGGCCTACCTTTGCCAAGTCCGTCTATCACGAGCACCCGGTCCTCTGCGGGGTCCCTGAGCTCGAAGTGCGCCGGGCTGAACAGCACACGGCCGAAGCTTAGCCATTTGCTTGTCATCAGCGCGCCGAAGCGTAGGTTGGCCATCGAGACTAGTCCGTCGTTTTGCGTCTCGGCCATCTCGATCAGTCTGGTGTCTCTGTAGCGGTTGGTCCCGCTCGCGGCGGACGGGTTGGTGCTGTCGCGGTCTTTGTCGGATGTGGATGCGAGGGTGGCCTTGGATTGTCTGGCGCTCTTGTTGAGAGAAGCCGGTAGGCTGGACCGTGTTGAGTTCGGACGTGTTGCTGGGCCAGACCCGGTGGATGCGCGTTTGGGTGATGGGAGGCTGAGACGGCCGGTAACTGGATCCACGACACTGAGGTTGCGCTCTCCATAGCTGGCTAGAAACTCGGACATGGAGACAGGTGTTGTAGGTGTTTGAGCGGAATGAAGGACAGCGAGAAGACGAGAGCGACGGAGATGGAGTGATGCGGTCGCCGCGCCGGTTGAGGAACCAACCGAATTAGAAGAGGCATGGGAGCGTTTAGGATCATTCTGAAGGGAAAGTGGCTCCGGCGGCGGTTGTCGTTGGGATTTCCCTTCGTTGGCTCCAAGACCAGGATAGTGGAACGATGTGCCTGGGGATAGTCCCGTGGAAGTGCCGTCGGCCGGTTTACTAGGTGAGAGCACCTCATCAATCAGATCATCGTACTCATTCCACACCTCATCCTCGGATTGAGGAGCGCCAGGCTCAGGAATGATGGCTGTGCCGGTCGTTGCTGGAAAACTCCAAATACCGGAGCTGCTAGAGTATGACAGCTCGGAGTCCTTTCGCGGAGGGAACTTGAAAAACTCGGTGGTATTCAGGCAGTCCTCGGCGCCAGGACTGATAGCAGCAATGGCAGTTCCACTAGATAGTGCATTCAATCCTTGGAGGACAGGAAATGGCTCGGCTGGCCTGGCGGTAGCAAGCAACGAGGTCGTTGAATCAACCGAGGCGCGAGGGGCCACGACAGGACGTGGCTGATCAGGAACGAAGGGCCGAGAGAAAGACTGGGATGGCGGCCTTCTGTCTCGCTCTCGATCTCCCCTAGAGACTACCTTGGGAATACGTCCTACTTGTAGTAAACGTGGCCTCGGTGGCGGAAAAGAGGGCGGCGGAGCTGGCGGAGAGAGAGTTGTAGGAAAGGTAAAGGCTTCTGGCAAGAACGATGGTTCTGGAGGGCTTGCATTTGCCTGGAGGTCTGACTGCGGTTCAAGCTTCGGCTCGGGCTTCGGTGATAGAGATCTAGGAGATACTACATTATTATTAAGTGGCGACTGGGTCCCCGTAAATTGGTCTCTTCGTAAGGTGACTTTTGGAGAAATAGGTCTGCCCGGCTGTGCAAATTCAAATGGGAAAGATGGTGGGGACGGCAGTAGCATAGATTGCACGTGTTCCTTTGTCCGCTCTTTGGGCACTTCGGAATCATATGACTCGGACGCAATGGGTTCTTCAGGAGTGCTATCTGCTTCTTGCATGATTTGCTCCAAATCCTCAAGATTAATATTGTTGGGCGCATCCATTAAGGCGTAATGAGCTACGGATCGAGAGGTAGACGGTCGTGCTACAGCCACAGGGACTTCTGCCGCAGGTACCTCGATTTTGGGCGACGCTTGAGCTCGTTGGAAGAAGTTCCATTTTCTTGAAGGCTTTGATGGCAGTGCCGTTTTCTTTGACCTCAACCAGTTTCCTTCCTTGCCTTCCGAAATATCATCCGTGCGAGAACGACTGTTTGTGGATTCGGCAATTGAATGCTGGTTGGAAACAGCGCTGTCCAACCCTTTCATAGAAGTTGTCTCTGCAGTGTTGATGGGTGAAGGGACTTTTGCAAGTGCACCACCATCAATATTATCTGATCTTCGTGAAGTCCTCCTCGCGGCAAGAGAAGGAAGAAAAGAACGCTTGCCGTCATCTTCGCTATCTGATGGTCTCCGTGGGCCTAGTGCCATCCTCTTCATGGGAGAGCCGTTGCGAACAGGATCCGACATGGCAGACGGGAGTAATGCCGGTCTGCTAAGCTCTACACCCGTCCGTGATTGACCTCGTTTTTGCCCATTCGGTGCCATTCTCATCTCAGTGCTGGGTCGCTCAGTAGCCAAGTCAAGGCTGCTGCCACTTTGCATTGGCTCCGGACTCCTGGAAAGCTCCTGACTACCTGTACCACGAATGACAACAGGAGCGAGCCTGTCGAGGAAGAAATCGTCCATCTCAGCACTGGTTGTACTAGTGATGCTACTCTTGCGACTCGAAGGCGTGCGGTTAAGGCTATCGTTGGTGGTGCCAGCGCTTGCGGAACGGCCGATACTCCCTCCACTTGTTGAGCTTCCACTACGGCCCCTGACTGCGTACTTGCCGTAACCCTCGTGGCCTGTGCCTGCCATAGGGCCCTTTCGTTGCAGTTTCTTGTCAGGTTTAGAGGACGCGTTTGGATCAGTCTTTGCCCGTCGTGAGAAGAAACCGAACCTGGAGGTCTTGCTTGGGCTCGGCGCTGGCACGGGTAATGTCTTGGCCCTTTTCTTTTCCGCATCGCTCAGGACCTCAGGCGTTGGCCCTCGGGTTGGAACGCGAGAGACGGGTGGAAATCCTGATGAGAGGCTGGGGTTTGGCGATGGATTTCGTGAAGGAGCTTTTGGAGGCATTCCAAAACGGCTCTTCCCGCTCGGCACATAAGTAGCAACACCTGTTCTTGATTCTGAGGAGCTTGTTCGCTTGTGAGGTGAGGGAAAGCTCGTCATGTTGCTCTGGATAACGGGTGAAGGCTCACGGAGGCCTACAATTTCAGATGCTCCATCTCTGCTAGGTCTTACTGGTCGTCGAACCATTAGTCTTAGTTGTTGGGACTGGTCTGCTAAATGAGCTAATTCTGGTGGTGCCTGGCTTTGCAGGGTATGCTTCGGAGGCGGAGGTGAGCGATGGAGCTCAAGCGAGGGTTGAGACTGAGAGACGTCATTCTCGGAATGTGATACAGTAAAATACATTGAAGATATTTGCGGTGGAGGACTTGGTGGAGGAGCAGGCAAGTGTGAGGTTAGCGTCCTCTCTTTCTGCCTTCCCGTTTCTACCCGAACGGTTGACGCGGATGATGATGATGTTGAGGATTCCCGGACCGATGCAAGGCCCTGTTGTTCCCGCAGGCTTGAATTCTCGTCTGTCTTCCGCCGGGTAACGGGCGGTCTGCTTTGCATGGGGCTCGCCTGTCTCAGCCGGGAAGGGGCTTTCGTAGTCAACGCAAGGCCAGGAGAATGCGAGGACATTGAGGTTGGAGTTGAAGTAACGCTGAAAGGCCCGGGAGACTCGGAATACCTCGTTGAAGGGCTCGCTGACAGTCCATATTGTGGCGTAGGAGGTGGCAAATTCTCCGTAGCCAGTGAAGGTGGTGCTTCATATCCATGAAATCTAGCCTCTTCCGATTCCACTTCCACCTCTGAACGAGCTAGAATGGAGGAAGATGGTGGCAGAGATATTCCCAGGACAGTTTCCGAATGTAGGTCTCTATATCCTCCCGGTATCGCCTTCATTTGATGTGTTTCCTCTTGAGATGACGCCGAGCCAGTTCTTGTGCGGGAGACTTGCTTTGTACTGCCAACTCCAATAGATGAAGGTTTCCTCCTTAGCAGGTTCGACCTTGGGCTATCGATTGTAGAAGCGGAAGATCCAGAGACGAGAGAAGGAGTTCGGGTGTTGGCTGCGATCTCGAATCTGGGGAGACGAGATGAAGCAGATTGTGGTATTGATCTGGGAATGGGCATCCCCGGCTGGCCATGAGGTGCGGGAGTACTCTGCTTCGAGACGCCCCGCCGCGGACTCTCCGCTATTGACTTGGACACGGGTGCTCGCGGGCTACTGACCACTCTGCTGGGGTATACCTGCTCATCTCTGCTGTGTTTCTTCTTTTGTAATTTCGATGGGGTTGGAGTCGGGATTTGCGAACTTGTGGACGTTGGAGTAACGGATCGTTGGGGTAATCGAGTGGACGGAGCGCGCTGAGTATACGGCGTCTGGCTCTCTGATCTCTTTGGAGGGTTGAATTGTGACTTATAGGATGCCATATCGGGTATCCGCTTCGTGCGACCCTCCTGTATACAAGGGAAGCCGGCTGACCTGGGCTTGTAATACGGAAGCCTGTGCGCGCGGAGTAACTCATGAAGACATGTGGTCTAAAATGCTGTGCAGTCTGGATTGGAGGTAAGTCAGCAAAAATAAATCCAATAGCGGGAGAGCAGCCAATGCTAGGAAATAGTACCTGAGGGTGCTGTCAGCGAAGGTCAGCTAAGGCAGATTCCGTCAGCCGTTACTAGGCTTGCTCGTGATGCTCGTGATGCTCGTTGTGAGGCGCTTGGGGGTGGCGAATTTTGCAGGCACCACTGGGCAGAGGCAGCAATATAACCTTCGCACTCGGGTTATATGCGCATGCCAAATATTGCAGCAGAGACCGGGACTGGCGTTTGGAAACGTCTACCTCGTGGGTCGCGCCACCGGGTGTGCCGACGAAGCGAAGAGGTGTTGGCGAGGTGTGGCTCAGCGCGCTTGTGCCGTTGAGGGTAGCAGCTTGATGCGGTGAGGAGGCACAACGCAGCAAGAGACAGTCTACAGAATTCGATGCAGATGCTCGGTTTAAGGGTCCTTCTCGTCTTGTGGTCCCAGCGCGGGGACGACCAGTGGCAGATAACGTCCAAGTTTGGAGACGAAAAGGACTGGGGCTGCGGGTTTCCGTTCCTAGTCGGATCCGTCGACTTTCTAGTGCTCCTTCGATGGCAACGGCGAAGTCGGGGGGCCGAGCAACTGGTTGGCCTCCGTTGGACGGCAGGGAGAGAGCACTGGCTGTTGGCGCGAGAGTGTGGAGTCAGGCACGGAAGTCGATATGTATACAGGGCGCGGCCTGGCAGAGGGACGGCGGGAGCGTGTCTGCTCCCAGAACGATCAACACGGCGCCGGTGCTGCCAGGAGCTGGGCTGAACAGGCAGGAGATTTCCGCCATCAACGGCGCTTGCGCCTGAGTGGGCGCGTGGAGGCTTGTTGGAAGGAGTGGTGGGAGGGTAGAAACCGGCATGAGTTGCAGCGTGGCCAGTGAAGGGCTGCCAATGCGAAGGTGTAAGACCATTCGCAGGAGGTGGTGCAGTGGAGCGGGCGAGAAGAGCCCATGCTACTAGGGAGCTCCCGCCATTCGTGGAGGGGCGGCCGTGGGGTGCGGTTGGGCATGATCAGACGAAGGGCCGGCGTTGGCTGAGCGAGCGTCGCTAGCCGTTGGCTTGGGCCGCCCCGAGCCCACCGTAGCCCACCGCAGCCCACCATCGCCCACCATCGCCCACCGTCGCCCACTGTCCTTCATGCCCTCTATGCCCTCTGGCCGATCCACCGCTATGCGCCATGCGCCATGGCAGCGCACGCCCAGCGCTGCTGTGTCGTTTCAACAAAAGGTGGCCTTGCTCCCCCAGAGCTGACTACAGCGCCCGGCCACTTCTCCATCCAAGCAGCGCGTGCAGCCAGCACGGGACCTCGCTGCTGAGAAAGCCACTGATGCTCCAACTGGCCTGTACAGATTCCTGATCCAGCAGCGCAGAAGATCGAAATCGCCCTCGTTCGTGCCTGATTGGGGAGTCATCGCGACGGCATTCCACCATCAGTCCTTGATCAGTCCTTGATCGGTCATATGCATCCCCCCATAAGCGGAAGGGAAGGTGGTTTGAGCCCTCAACCGGTCGACGAATCCCAGCGTGACCTCTCGGTCAGAACGCGCAAGTTCGCAGTATTGACTGCTCGGAAAGAAGCAGCGGGTATGCTTCGATTCGCGTCTGCCGCATTAATGAGGCCAAGTGATCCTCAAGTGATCCCCGTATGTGCTGCAGCCCATCTTCTGAGACTGCTCCTGGGCCTCTCAATGTGGAGGGGTCGTCAAGCCTGTCGTCAAGCCCGTCGTCATTGCGCTCGTTTGGTTGCGAGAGAGCCACAGCCGGCGAACCGGAAACCCCGTCCCAGGAATAGCTGAACGGTGGCTAAGTGCATCGCTAGCTGCATGAAGTTGAGGCTGAGCCCGATCGACGCACGCCACACTCGACGAAACACATCACCTCCCAACTCCCAACTTTTGCCTGCGCGCTCTCCGAGAATAAAGATGCTCTCAGAAACCGAAATACATTCGTACGAACGCTAACTCTCGAGAGTGTGGAAGTCTCCTCGTTCCGGTTTTCGGGGGCCAGGGTATGATTTCCCAACGCCCAGGTGTTGCAAAAAGCCACCATGGGTCAGTCGACCTCTTTAGCCCTGCCATTCGTCTCCTTCAACGTGCTAACTATAACCCCTGGTGATCCTACCCCGGACTATTGGGTATTCAACACTTGCGGCGCTCTTTAGCCCGCATATGAATTCAGTCATGTGATTCTGAAGTGGTGTGGTGAGAATTTTCAGTCCTTGTCTTGAGCTAGCCTTAGCAAAGCTATCTTTCTTCCATTTGGAGTCCTGCTCCGATGAGCCCTTACTCCAGCAGCGGCAATTTTGTAAAGTTCATTAAAAAACGCCCATTTTCAGATGAGGAAAGGCCCAGATGTAGTCCGCTTGCTCCTTACCCCGCAAAACGCGTTTTGAGTCACTCCTGAGTTCTTTTGGCCCAAGTTTCGTTGGAGAGGTTCCACAGACTTCACAGCAAGGAATTCTGTACAGTAGACTACTTCTGCAGTAAGCTGCAGTAACGCTATCTAGCCGTAACTTGGAAGAACAACTGGAAATGAGGAAGTGCAAGTAGTCTAAACCGACGAGACGGTTCTCCTCGTAAGCTTTAAGCATGCATTTAGGCAAGTTTACGAATATTGCAGCATTCTTATTCGTTGCTTTTAGTTTGCCTTGCTCCGAAAATAATAAAAAAAATAAACAAATTGATGACGGTATCAAAATGGTGGGTCGCGGGGCTAGTGTGGCTGAGCAGGGGTTTCGTATCCCTGATTTTACAAAGCTCCAATAGGCGTGCGACTTTGCTCTTTCATGATATTACTCGCTGCCATCCTGACATTTGGGCGGTTCGACCTCCCCTCTGCTGCTTATCATGCAAGGTTCAAGCTTCTCCTGACATCTGACTTTTTCTCCGAAAACGGTGTTATCTGGGGTAGACGAGCGCCGAACTTGACATGTCGCATTTTAGGCCGCGGAGGGGTTGTGACGCCTATCAAGACTGCAAGAAATTGAATCATCTAAAATGTATCGATGCAAGTCATTCTTCGAATCACGCACTAAAAAAACCGCGCATCGTCCGGGGTCACGGGGGATTGGCGCTGTGAAAGGAACATCTGCAGGTCCATGCTCTGATGCATACATGAAGTTCTGGATACTCTGGAGGTGAAGTTACCTCCGGAGCACCTCAATGAGGCATCGTATCTCCGCACTTCTCTTAGTGAGCAACAATTCCCGAGTCTCGATCTCTGGTGAGACGCCTTGTGGATACACCGTGCCGCCATGTCTCAAGACGTTGGATGATCGACGGCCTGCTCGGACTTGGAGCTAAAACTTTAAGGTTCCCAGGCAATGCGACCCGGGTCGAACTGCGGGCGGGCGAAGGAAAGGGCGGCACGGCACGGCCTGCTCACGATGTAACTACGAATCACGGCGGCAGCCAGTCTTCCGATGAGACGGAGCACCGTGGAGGGCGGGCCGCAGTTCGGCCAACTCGCAGCATGAAACATTTTCGAGTTGTCCGGATTAGTCTCCTATACAAGGTTTGTTATTCGACCACATGTAGTGTTTAAAGAGCATCATCAAAGCTCGGATCAAAACAACGCTGCTGCGCGGATTCGTAATGCATACATGAAGCAATACTACGAGGTCTCCGGGGGAGATACCTTTCTTGGGAGTGCTGTGCATGAATTCTTGATGCCACGAGCGCTTACATGTAACTGAAGCCGGGTTGGTAATTGCCTTGTGAAACCAACGTTGAAGAAACGGCGGTATGATATCAACCAAAGAAAAAATAATTATAGGAGATATCTGAAACGGGATTCGAGAAGAAAAATCGGCGTCACGAATATTTGCGGCGGTTGGGGGTATGAGAAATGAGGCCCGAGTCTTGTGTGACCTCACAGCCATGCTACGGTAGGTAGCCTCAGCCAGCCAAGGCAAGGCAAGGCAAACGCCAACGCCCACACCCAACGTCTCCTTTTCCATCAGGAGGCATCAGGAGGCATCAGACTACGGTTGACGCCGCATGCCTTTGCAGACGGTCTATAGGCGTTATTTTGGCCCCAGGTCAAGGAGAAAGGCGATTCGAGAAGACAGAAGAAACTGAAAGCGAATGCAATAGCCTTGGCCGGCAACGGGAACCTACAGCACTCTCACTAATCTCACTAATCTCACTGATCTCACTGATCTCACACAGTCAAGGAGGGAGGATAAGTGAAGGGTTTAGGAGTGAATACCTAACTGTCAGCTACAATAGTGGTGACAATGGTAGTTAGTTTTGCGTTTCGGGGTTTGACGAAAGAGGAAGTGGACAGGGCTAGTGGGCATCGTCGCTGCTGTTGTGAAAACTCGCGGGTGGCTGGGTCGACTTGGCAATCGCTCTCTCGCCAGCTGCGCGACGTCAACCTCTCAACCACTTCCTTTCAACATCTTCAAAGAGCCCTTTTGTTTCTCATTCATCTATTGCTTTTCGCCATTTTTCTTGTCCGTCTCTCCTTTGACTCTCTAATTCTTCATATACGCCAACAAACGTCGCAGCTCGTCAACTAATACCACCCCTTAGAGCTCCTTTCTAACGCGCGTTGAACGAACTTAAATCCTCAACCACAATCCTCTTCAACTAGCTACCATTCTCGCAATTCCGATCGCACGCCTTCCAAATGACGGATTACGCTAAAATGAAGAATGCCGATCTTGAGGCTCTCCTCAAGTCGCGCAACCTCCCTCACACAGGCAAGAAAGCCGATATGGTTTCGCGCCTAGTTGAAGCCGATAAGAAAGCCACTGACTCGCCCTCGGCCACTGCCGCCGCCGCCGAAGACGAGATCGACTGGGACGATGATACTGATGCGACAAAGCCCGCCGCTGCCACCGCGACCACTGAAGCATCTGCGACTGCCATCAAAGCAGGCGGTAAAGGCCCGGTCGCGAATCCGCAAGCCGTTCCGAATCAAGTCGCAGATATCGACCCAGCTAAGACATCAGATCTGTCGGTCAAGCCACCCGCCGAGAACAAAGATGCAAAAGACAAATCTAAGGACTTAACCCAGGAAGAAGCGAAGCCGGAGAAACCAGCTGTTGACTTCACACGAGGGCTCGCAGCTTCCACATTAGAGGACGAGATTGAGAAACGAAAGGCACGAGCCAAGAAATTCGGTATGCCGATTGAGGAAGATGAGACTTTGAAGAAGCTAGAACGTGCGAAGAAGTTTGGTGAGACCGGCGCCCCGAGAGGATTAGATGAGGCCCTGCCAGAGCGGACTGCCGGCCGGAAGCGAGGACGCGAGGGTGGAGATGAGGGCAGTCGGGGCGGACACAATAAGAGAGGTGGTAGAAGATTTGAGGCGCGCAGAGGTGGTGACCGGAGAGCCAAAGATGGAGACAGAAAGCCCAGAGACAACAAGAGGGAGCAGAGGAAAAGTCCTAGTGGCGGAAAGTCCGGTTGGATGAACGAAGCAGACAAGGCCAAAGCGGAGGCCAGGAAGGCGAAGTTCGCAGCTCCAGCCGCTTCGACTTGAAAATATTCCGGATCTATAGGAGAGGAACTTGACCTTCCGGAACGAAGATTGTTCTCTCGAGTCATGGGTCATGCAGAACGTGGTGTTGCTGGCGTTAGGACGACGGACGATTCATTGCATGTATCAACAACTTTTCTATCGACGATCCTCAAACACTATTGTTAATCAGACTTGGGATATTCCATCATACTGTTGTCGAGGCAATACAATCCATTCCTGTGCCAACGTTCCTTCGTTGCTTCATCTCGTGAGATCCGAACTAGCCGATGCATTTCCCGAGCAACCACGTCCGTTTCGAAATTGTAGATACACATTTCCACCTCATCAAGCTGCCACCATTCCCATGTTTGAACTTTTAGGAGCCTGATTACGTTGTTCGATTTGCGTCTATCTATTAGTAAGATGACTCTAGAACATGAAATTGTTCTCAGATTAACTTAGAAAACAGGTTACTAGTTAGAACGAGGCGTAATCCATTCAGCCCCTCCCACAGAAGTCTAGGGTGACTTCTACAAGGCTTGGAGCCAACGTTTGCAAACGAACTTTTGCGTCTCTCTGAAGTGGGAGAAACCCCTCTAAGACTCCACTTGAATTGTCCTCCGACTCTATCGAGCAGCCTAGAACCAATCCGCGGGCATATAACCAGGAAAACTAGCGGATAACCAAATGATTCGTGCCCTGAAAGCAATAAATACAGTGCAAGAACCTACTGAAACGGAAAGAACTACGAAAACGGATATGCTGCCGATATCATAGCTTGATTGCAATCCAACCACAGCTCGGACGGTCTATATTGCTATTGTCCCATGCCCCAACCCGCTAGATCAAGCGCTCTCTCGTACAGCGAGGACCTCTACATATAATGTAGAGGGCCTATCCTTTGCAGACTCCAGCTTTTTAATTCCCATGAGAATAGCTGGAGTCTTAAAAATTGGTGTTGGGCCATAAAGTGGAGCGTTATAATTTCCAGCTTCGTTCCATCTCATGATAGTATTTCCACTACTCACCCGCTTTCCATCCTCAACAGCATCTTAAGCAATCCATCCGACCTTTTTGCCGTCAAAATATCCCCCAGCCCAGGCGCCGATGCAAAAGGTGAATTCTTGCTGTCCGCATCTCTTGCGTAAGCCTTCAGCGACCTCCAACCATCCGTGGTCGCAAACGATTAGAAGAAATTTCGAATGACTACGATCCGGGAAAACGGTTTTAGTCCATCCTGCAAATCCTGAAGACCTATCGATCTGGTATCCTAAGTACTGCAGAGTCCGGTTTCAAAATGAAAATTGTTACCCGGAAGGGTAAGCCATGAGGTATTGAGGCCGTATAGAAGACAGTCTCAAATACTAGCATTCAAGGCGAATCCTTCCTCAGCCACCTCCAGATCCTGTAAAGAGATTCTAGGGTTAGTTTCGTCCGTATCAATGTAAGAAAGACCATATAGCAGACGCGGATTGGGCGGATATGGTGCTGGGGACCTGATAACTAAGTCGTACTGGCCCATTGTTCGTATCGTAGTCCACTGCCTAAATGCCCATTTTGTGGAACCTTTGTGTTTTCTTGGGCGTCGATAAGGAGCTTGTACTCTGCTTGAACATCCTGCAGGTCGTTTTTTTACGAATCTAATTCCGTCCGACGAAAGTCTTGTACCTTCTTCATTTCTTTAGCCCCCTTTTCCGCTTCTCCCTCAAGCCACAGCGAACTCAGCACCTTACTACTCTCCAACCCCATATTACCCTCGGGAAGGAGTTTGTCATAATTGGCTTGCTGTTTTCTCTTCGCTCACTCCAGCGACGTGTTCTTCGCGCGTTGGAGGCGGGGGTAGCGGTTGCTTTATTTAGTAGCCTAGTGGTTGTTAGTCATTGATTCTAGCCTTACGACAGACTCTATACTGGTATAAACCGCATGGCAAGATTCGCGACACCCAGTATTGCAAGTGGATGGAAGCTGTGGAACCTCCATGTATCGAATCCATGTTGACTCCCCAAATATACTTCTATAGGTACTTCAAAACTCCATGATCTATACCTAATTCAGTAAGAATTGAGAGTTAAACTCTAGTTGTAATAAAAGTTTCATAGAAACAAGCTTACCACACTAATATTCGCCACCTTTGAATTTGTTCACAGCACCCCGTCTCGTGATAGCTTCATTGCCTTCTTGATTACCTTCAGTGTTCCAAGTATCTGGAATTCCTTCAATGGAGTCACAACTCCATAGAATATATACGGAGCATGCGGAGCTCTACAACTTCCACGCTTATTAGTAGAAAAACTTTATTTTAACGTTATACGAAACTTAAATTTTAAAACATTACAACGTGTAAAGGCCGGAAGCCGGAGACCGAGGGGGCTAAAGAGGTAGAAAGCGCTCTAGATAGAAGGCAAGAAGAAGGTAATCAGAGTTCCAAGCGGATGGAAACTGTGGAGCCTCCACATATACTTTTATGGAGGTTCCACAGCTTCACGATCTAAGTCAAATTTAGTAAAAATTAAAGGTTAAACTCCAATTGTAATAAAAGTTTAGTGAAAATAAGCTTACCACTTAATACTCGCTACCTCAGATTTTAAGACGTCAGATTATATACCCGTCAACCCGTAGAAGGAGCATACGCCAAGTAGCCAATTTGTATGAGGAGATTACCAAAAGTCGCTACTTGGTTGATGATTAAGTGCGCAAGGCGTCATATTACGCGTATATTGCTGTCCGGGGCGTATCTGCTGCAACACCAGTATCATAGAGTTTGTTTTGGATTGACTAAGTCGTTTCAATTCCGTTCTACTTAACTATACACGTAATATTCGTCCTACGTTTATTTGAATACGAAATCGCGATCTATATGTCTCAATCAGTCTCATAAAGCGTTATGTAGAACTGGTTTTATGATCCTGATCTTCACCAGCGCCTACCGAGACAGACCACCCTCCTTATAAGCAACTAACTTAGGTCTAATCCAAGCTGAATTATAAATTCCATGTTTTCAGATCACATATGCATGTTAGGGCGGCCAGCCAATCAAGACAGCGAGATGTAGCCACCAGTATATCGTGTGATTACGTGACGGTCAAGACGCCAAGAGATTGAGGCGCGCCATAACAGATAGTTTTATTAGAATTTATGCAGTAAACTGGTCACAAACTAATCGGTCGCGTCAAGAAATAATACATCCAAGTATCTGCTGATGCGCCAGTAACGCCATCTTCAGAGCCAATACTTGAGTCGCTACTAAAGAAGGTTGCCTGCTTAGAGTTGCAAGGCGGATTTGAGCTTGTCCATTAATTGTTCTCCCATTTTGCGGCCTCCCTCGACACTCGGTTCTACTCTAGCGGTATAATCCTCCTTGGACTTCCCATCCAGAGCATCAAAGAATGCACAAGGAACAACGGTCGTCCCTTCAATTTGGATTTTCGCAGTTGCCAGCTCGTACATTTTCTTGATAGCGGTCTGTAGCTGCTCTGGGTGACGGTTATATCCCAGTAATTTTAGCGGCAAATCTGCCCAGCTCTTCTGCATGCTCGCGCTGGCCTCGAGGGGAAAGTAGATCATGCAGATGGCAACGGCGCGGGGCTTTTGTTTCTCGATTATTCTGGAAACGTACGACTTCACCTGCGCATTAAACATATTCTTGAAATAGGTAAGAGACCATGCAGTTCCCCGTTCCAACGAGCTATGTGAAGTTAACCACGCGAGCTGCAACATATGACGTATTGTCGCGAATGTCGGATTCAGCGCGATATCGTTCCCGCCTATAGAGACCACCAACACGTCTTCAGCGCGAATATGATCCCGGATGAACTTGTCATGTCTGAGTAAGCCGTTGTCACGTTCTCGTAGCATGGAAGCCTCTACTGCAGTATTGATAGTGGTTGCCTGATTTCCAAGGTAATGGTTCAACCAGAAGGCAACGTCTGGTTTCGGCCGCGGAGGATCAAGGGTGGAAGTATAGATGGCTGGTACTTGTACTGGTAAAGGCTCGCCAGCTGGACCACTTGATGGAACCCAGTACTTATTGTCCAGGGAGGAGTCACCGGCTAACCAGACGATGGGCTTGTCGGGTCTTTCAGCGACGGTTCTGGAGTAGAATGTGGTGAGGTCAGGAATTGGGTGACCTTTCCATTCTCTATAGAAAGGCAGGGTTTTAATCTTCTGGTTTCCGCGCGCAGACATGCTCGCTTTGTCCGATGTGAGTAAGATTTTAGGTCTCCATCAATGCAGTAATGCTGAAGTGGAAGACTGTGCGCATGGACCAAATGCGTTCGAAGTATGCTTTCGACAGCCTCTGGATCATTTATACCTCTAAAAAGTTCGGAAGGCTAGTATAGACGGACTGTAGATAAGCGATGATGTTGATATATCATGAGAAGTTTCCGAATTACCTGGGTAGGTAGGTACATGGGTAGGCAGCAGCTTACATAATATCTGAGCTCTTCGGCCCCGCATTGCACGTGGCCGGTTATGCAATTCAAGAAATAGTTTACAGTTTAAGGGCACGTTCGGTTGCAACCTACATTAGTTCGTACTCTTTTAGAAAGGTCTTTAGTGGCCCAAGATTTTACTACAGGTGGCCGAGGTGGTTGAACCATTTCGCTTGGGTCCTGCCCTTCGAGTTTTGTGCTTAGTGCAGACTCATGGCTAAGGAAATTAGGGTTTCATGGTTCTATCACTGCTGCCCCTCTTCTGCTTGATACCGGTACGCGCCACGTTTCGGAATGTTTCTGCCTCGTCTGAAAAAAGGACCAAGGCCCGTATCGTTTTGTGAGGCTTCATTCCGGAATACGTCATTTTTTGACCGATGTTTCAGGCAATGGCTTCGACAATATTGGATGGCGCTTTGAAAGTTTGATACGGGAGGCTTCCAGAGGTCGTTTGAAGGCTGGAAGCTTTCTAACCATCGGGCGTGGCGTTCGTGGCTCGTGCACACGGCACGGCTCTGCAGTTACCTCAGGGGCTGTTTGGTTGCGGCTTCAGAACACAACTGATCCGAAGCTCGAATTTGAATCTGAAGCGATCATTTGGTGTTTCTGACGACTTTCTGAACTGAAACCCCTTCAGATCGGTAAACGCATTAAATCCATAAGCTATACCGTATCCAGCAGCTAAACTGAGATTTTTAATGTTAGAAAATAAGAAGCTTTTAACTTTTCGTTTAGAACTTAGTTTCAATTTAAAGCCCCGCACGCGCCCTTAAGCACCACCCTCACCTTTTTAAGCAAAATTTTAAGCTCACCGAACGATCAGCTCAACTTTAGATTGAAATAATCCCTAGAAACAAGCGCCACTAACCGCGCCCTAATCAACGCTAAAATACGCACAGATCCTAAGGATTTTGAACTAGCGTCAGATTGCAACCTAACAAGCCCTTAATTAGACCTAGCTCAGAGGACGCCATAGTCAAAGAACTTCTAGTTATTGGCCACACAGAAGTCACAGAGAGACTGTGCAGAAGTTGCATAGGGGCTGCACATGGATTCTGCAAGCACGGCCAACTGTGGCTATCTTATTAAACCGTTTTTTTTCGGGCCAAATTACGATGCGTAAAACAAAGCACCTGTCGCATGCAATTCGGGGCTGATTTAGTATCCCTTCCACTGGCGGTGTCCTGCGAAGATTGGGCCGTGCGCAGAACATCAAACTTCTGGTATTAGAAGTACGCTTAAGCCATGAATCTATTGGCTAGATCTTATCGATAACGGTGGGACGCAAACCACCAGCGGAAGGGGTACGGCGCCGTCGCGGAATATCAACTAGAGGGCCTATCAGCAGTGCCAGCTAGCGTTAGCCGGCTCTACGATGGGATTACGTTGTTGACTACGCTGTATCCCTTCGGCTGGTGGTTTATGGCCTACCATTATCGATGAGAACTGGCTAATAGACTCAACAAAATCAAAATTAAGATGACTAGTTACTATTTTCCTAGTGTACCGATCCCATTTTGGTAGGACACAACCAGCCGAAGGG
>KV749507.1:15754-39962 GCA_001692915.1 Glonium stellatum
CGGCAGGTGTTTTGGTGTTAGAGCTTGTTTACCGGATGTCACAACTGTTACACTTTTCCACCTGCTTGGCAAGAGTTGTGTAACTTATCTTATTTTACTTTGCAAGCCATCTTATTTTACTCTGCAAGCCATCTTATTTTACTATGCAAGCCATCTTGTTTTACTGTGCAAGCTACCTTATTTTACTACGCAAGCCTCGTCCAGGGGGCAGGTGTTGTAGCAGGTGGCTTTCTCAACCAAAAATAGTTTATATCCTTTCCGCTAGTAGTGTCCTGCGAAAGTTGGGCCATGCGCAGAACATCAAACTTCCACATACGGAGGACGGCCCAAAAACAGATCTCGCTTTCCTTTTTCGGACAAGCGGTTACCCCCCATAAGGTTGCTAGAGTATAAGGCCGCCAGAGTTTGGGGGCCCATCGCCTATGGAAATAGAATTTTGGGCGGTCTATGCCCCTAAGGAGGCCCGTAACTGTCAAAACCTTATGGGGGATAAACTACTAATCCCAAAGAGGAGATAGAAATCGGTTTCTGGACCGTCCTCCGTACGCTTAAGCCATGATTCCATTGGCTGGCTCTTACCGATAACAGCAGGACGCAAACCGCCGATGGCTGTGCTCGCAAAAATACACACCTTGATGCATCGATTTCCTTGAGTATCATGATACTCTTGGCTGCACGGGCCCGTATCGTAGTAAGGTGATTTTCCTGTAGTTGAAAACATGCGTAGCCCATCACCAGGCCGGCGCTTCACGAGTGGCTTGGCCTTGTGCTTTGCTTCTCAAGACAAGCTTCGCATCACAAACTCGGCCTTCTCCAAACCACCCACCTTCCGTTCTATCCTCTCTCTTCTTCAATATACCAGGCGCCCAGGTTTCTAATCTCTTTTATTAGTCCATACGGTTCTGGATTTTTATAGCCATTGCTATAAACTTTTCCTCAGCTACGAATGATACTCGTCTATGCTACAGCGTCGACAACAGCATCGCAGAAGATAGTCGCCCTTGCGTCAGCCCGGACATAAGTTCGATACCACACTGCTGCGCTACTATTGACACTTGTCTCGGTGATACATTATGCTTAAGTCACTGGGGAACGCTCTATGTAGGCACATGCACAGTCTAAGATTGGGTCAGCTGTAATCAGGGTAGAGGATACTGCCCGAAGTATTGTGCAAACTGGAAAAACGGTATAAAAGCTTTCGATATCGTCGCTTCGTTTACATAAGCCCTTCAGTCAATCTTATCGAAGCACTCAATATACTCCCTTTCTTAGAAGTCATAGCTGACACAACTATCTAGAAGGATATTAGCCCGACATCGGCCTATGTGAACTGGACAGTACTGGTTGGATCTTCTGCTGTGGCGCTAGCGCAGGCATTGATAAATGCTGCAACGAGACCATATTTAAGATCGAAAATACCACAAACCAGTACATGGACCAGCGACCTTGGGACCAAGCTACCACGAATAGCCTGTCCCAAGCCACTACGAGTGCCCTATCCCAAGCCACCACGAGTGCCCTATCCCGACCTGCCTCCTTAACCGCATCTCCGACTGCCTTTCCATCGAATATTGCAAATGGGAAAGGCGACAATAAGGGTTCAGAAATAGGCTTGGGTATTGGGTTGGGAGTAGCTCTGCTGGCTGCACTCGCACTGCTTTTTTGGGAGCACCGGAAAAGAGTGCGGGCGGAGGCAAGACTCGCGGAACAACAGGGCGAGTACAAAAGCAGCCCCGAAAGAGCTCTTGCACATGAGACGCAATATGAGCAGCCCAAGGCTGAGTTAGCAAGTGGGGAAGCTGAATTGCCTTAAGCGAGGTGCCATCGACGATATAACCGAGACAGCTGCATGGGTTGAGAAACGAGGGATACGACACGGAAGGATCCCTTTGATATTAACAGGATACACTTTGAAGAGTGTGGCGTCATTATGTTCATATGTTGACCATTTCAGGAGGAATGCGATGAGAGGGTAGTGGTCCAGATCGTAATACTTAGAGCGAGGCGTTTGTATCCATGGGGTTCGAGAAGATATAGCTGTAGATGATGTATGTGCTTTAAGGATGGAAGTTTGTTACGTTCTTGTGGCACTCTCCTATTAAATGGTTTCCTAATTTGTGTAGCCATTGGGAATAGTCCCAGGTAGAACTTCTGTATAAGAACATAAATGGGATCATCTGCCTTAGTAGCTTGCACCGAAGAATCTTGTAATAAATAACTTCTACTTACCGCTCAGTATTGCAAGTGAACTGGCTAAAGACTAGGCGCTAGTTGAGGTTCGTGGACAACGGTCGTTGACTCGGCGTTAGAAGTGTGATACATCGTCGGACAAGTCGTGTGAAGCACGCAGAAATAAGCAATATTGAAATGAAAGTTTTATTGCTGTCGTAATTGTATCAGCTATTTAAAGTACTTTGGAACGGGGCGCCTAGATGTATGTCAGATTTATGGAAACGTCCAGAGAACTGCTTAACAGCTTCAAGGATGAAGAGGTCTTACTTTCCTTTATGATACTATCTTCCGAATAATCGCATCTTTTGGTAGAAAACTGTAAATTACTGTTCACTATTAGAAATACTTATTATAGTTTCTTCTATGACCATAAGTTAACTCCGGCTTGCTCTTTGAATCAGCAAAAGCATAAAAACGGCATGGCAGGACTATTTGAGCTTAGAAATCCACCCAAAGCCACATACAGCTTTGCAAAGGATATGCTTGGATAGCCATGGGCCTGGTGCTCTAGAAGTGGGAGACGACGCTTATCAATGCTTGGAGCTTCCGGAAGACACGGACGGGGTTAAAAGCGTGCGGGGGTGAGCCGCTAAGGTAACAGATCAAAGCTAAGCTTTTCGATAGCGTTTTGATGCTAATGTAAGTAAGTAGGTATGCAAAGTACAAGGGACCTGATGCTTGATTTAGGCTAGCGCTACGAGTTGCTGGATTTGTAATCATGTAAAATATCAAATGAGGGCATGAGATGAAGGCATGGATTCAAGGATCACTTGCTTACGCGAGCACAGCGATTGTTCTATTATTAAGCCGCAAGACACAATACTGTCGGGTGTAATGATATTGTTTGTCCGTCGGTCAGATTTGCCTAAGTACTTACGCTTTACCCAACAGAGATATATCAACCCGACTGAATGAAATGATTCCGCAACCTAACAGCACATATCTTGAAGCCCCATTGTAAGCGAGCCAATGGTAATGGCTTGACTACTTGATCACATCAACAACGCGACTCTTGCTGACCGCATCTAGGAGCGGGAGGGCCGCAAGTCGAAGTTTCATTTCCTTCCAAAATATTTTGACCGGATGCTGATAGTAATCCGAGTATTGATTGACCATGCACTTGTCCTTTGAGCGCTTTCCATGTCCACTGACGAACGTCCATGCATCTGAAGCAAAGGTATATAATAAGCTCCTGATGTGCTCCTATGTCAGTCATCCAGAACACCAAAGGCAGCATTAAACAGCTTCACACATTAGTTTAGCATACCGCTTTCATCCGTACCATCCTCAATTTACCCCTCAACCCATTTTTCACCACCACAAAAATGTCCGCACCATTCCCTTCCCTAACCAAAACCTGGCACACAGAAGCCTACCCCGCCATCTCCCCCACCCGCCCCGAGGTCTCCTCCAAAGGCAAGACGATCGTGATAACAGGCGGCGGCTCGGGCCTCGGCGCCCGCATCGCGCGCGACTTCGCGGCCTCGGGCGCCTCGAAGCTCGCACTCCTCGGCCGCACCGAGCGCACCCTCCTCGCAACCAAACGCGCCATCGAAGCCGAATTCCCCTCGACGACCATCTCGACCTTCGTCGCCGACGTCACGTCCAAGCCCGCCGTCGACGCCGCCTTCGCCTCCATCCGCTCCACCCTCGGCCCCATCCACGTCTTCGTCAACAACGCCGGCTACCTGCCCGCCATGGCGGATGCCGCGACCACGCCGCTGGACGAGTGGTGGCTCGGCTTCGACATCAACGTGAAGGGCAGCCTGCTGGCCACGCAGGCGTTTCTGCGTGCGAAGGTGCCGGAGGGCGCGGTGCTGATTAATGTGTCCACCGCGATCGTGCATATCCCGCCCATGGCTGGGTTTTCGGGTTATGCGGCGTCGAAGCTTGCGGCGACGAAGTTCTTCGATTATGTACAGGTAGAGAACCCGGCGTTGCATGTTGTTAATGTGCAACCCGGAATTGTGGAGACGAACATGAATATCAAGAGTGAGATGCCGGCGATGGATAATGGTATGTCTTCGGATTCGATAATCTTTTGAGTCGAGTGCTAATGGATCCTTGCAGAAAATTTGCCCGGTGCTTTCTTGGTTTGGCTTGCAAGCCCTGAAGCTAAATTCTTGAAGGGGAAGTTTGTGTGGGTTAATTGGGATGTGGAGGAGATGAAGGCTAAGGCCAAAGAAATTGAGGAGGGCAATTTGTTGACTTTGTCGCTGGAAGGATGGCCATTCGCCTAGAAGCGTGTATTGTATTGTACTTGAGATATTGGTAAAGCGTTAGCCATATAGGTTTTCGTAGACTTTCGTATAATCTATTTTCTTCTTAGCTTAAATAGCTCACAGGTTCCGGAACGTAGTGCTAACATATTTGGAACGAAATTTCACCAGTCGCCTCTACGACCACCTGCAAGCATTGTTGGGGTCTTTATGAGGTGGATTGCGTGAGACCTTGTTTGCCTCGAATATTCGTGGTATGAGGTTAAAACCTACCTAATCTACTAGCCCAACTTCTCTGCCTATCTTCAGGCAGTATCTCCTCTACGTGTACTGGTGGCTTCGTGATGATCTAAACCTGCTTTGGCCGGTTCGACATCTTTAGTCAAGGGGAGCTTCTTCGGTTAGCCGTAAGCAGGTTGGAGCTGAGGTGCTGTCCCCTAATCACATATAAAAGTACAATAAAAGCAAAAAACCTCAAGGACATCCTGAATCATGAGACGTCAGTAATTACAGCAGCTTTTATAGGTAATGACGAGTTGAGAATGTGAAAAATAACAAAATCGCTGTCTTTCCCAAATCCTGACTCCCGACCTAAACACCCTGCTATCATAATTACTAAACTGATCTAACTCTTACTCAACCATAGCCTCCATCGTGTCATAGGCTCAGAGCCTCAGCATGGCCGGATGCGGCGATACAGATCTCCCACGTAAAGCCGGCGAGCTGGCTTTCAGCAGCGGTGATGCTGCGGCCGACAGTGCGTGCATGCTAAGGCTTGAGATAGCGTCTAGATTCCCCTTGACGTCCTCTTCACTCAAATTCAGCATCAACCTCAGCTCATCTGGTTGGAGTGGATCGTCCAGCCCAATCATCAGCTGCAGATGCTGGCCCGGGATGTCGTAATAGGTCCAGTACCAGCCCAAATCAGAGACAGCATGCGGCTCCTCCGGGCGCGTAATCCGTGCACGCACCCTCCTAACATCCATACCAAACACGCCGCTGAGACGCACATCCGTGCCCAACCCCAGCTTGGTATCACGCCTGACGACCCTCGGCACCTTCGCACCCTTCTCAATCGGAGTCTCCCTCAGCCGACTGCTCGCACCACCATCCTGCAACGCCGCCCGCTTAAACACCGCATTCTTGAACTCCGTTATGCCCGCCACAAAAAAGAACTCCTGGCCAGCCCTGGCCAGCCCCGCAATCCACTCACGGGCCTCGGGGTCCGCGCAGACAGCCTCGAAGGCCTCGTGCGGGCTGCGCGAAACGCGCTGGACCATCTGCTCCGCGGCGACGGTCAGCAGGTTGGGCTGGCGGTAGATCTTGCCCAGGTCGAACTTGGCGCCGTAGCTCTGCGCGAACCGGCCCTCCTGGTCCACCGAGAAGACGTCCTTGTAGCGCAGCTGGATGAAGTAGTCGTTCAGCTCGTCGACCGCCTCCGCCGCTTTGTCGCTGTAGAAGCCGTCGCGTTCGGGGTGGAGCGGGTGGATGAGGAATTGCCCGACGGCCACCTCGTCCGAAGGGAGGGGCTTGGGGAGGAGGGCGTTGCGTCCCATTGCTGTTGGAGGCTCGGTCGGGGGGTGGTAGAGGGGAGGAAGGAGCTTGAGGAATTGGGATGGTGAGTATGGGAGCTGTGGAGGGAGGTCTTAGGGGTTGTGACGACTTGGCGGTTGGGCTGGAGAAATATGGGGGATGCTATCGGAGCTGAGGTCTATATATAGTTATCTAATCACGCCCAGGAGTTTCACTTTTTGGTAAGTATCCAAAACGGGAGGAATATATGCTTTTGCTGGGGGAGGAATGTGTATTTAATTCAGAGACATCCCCTATTTCCAGTCTATTTGGACTCATTCGGACGTCGAAGAAGGATTGGCATGGCCACTAAGAGAGCACGACTAGACGAGGCGATCGGATCGGAAGATCTGATTTGACGGCCGGAGCTGGCTCTTTGGACCGGCCAGTAGCGTGCGCCTAGCGAACCGCCCCGGGCACGCTTGGCAAGGCCTCCAACATCAGGCTGTGCTTAGCCAAGCCGTTGATCATAATACAGCCTGCACTTATGCCTTATAGCTAAGCCACTATCTTTATTGGATATCCATTTCGAGGCATCTGCTGTGCTGAAAAGATAAGAGAAAAGAATGGTTGGCGAAAAAGAAACATAGCAATCATAGGAGGGTCGGAGATTTATTAGGACGCCCAAGGATGCGACATCAAGATAGGTCAAATGATAAAGGCTGTTCGGATAAGTATGAAACTACAAGATGTAGTGGGTTACAATGTTATTACGCTACCCGTGCCGATCACCTCTAAGGGCTGGATTGCGCGCAGCGGGGAATTAATAATCGCTAGTAGTTATGATGAAGAAGTAACGTAATATTGTAACTACTAGACTGAAAGCTCCGAGAATAGTAGTAAGAGGATAAAGGGCTGAAGGATGGAGATACACATATTAACGAATCTGGTAAGTGGATGACGTTTATAAAAGGCGAGCACTGATCATACACCCCCTAGATACTAATGCCTCCCCGAAAGGATGACTCACGTCTTAACTAAAGTTGTATAATTTTTATCTCATCGGAGTGACCAAAATCACTATATATTTCTCATAAATGAGTTATAATCTAACAATCGCAACTCATCGCCTAAGACCTTTACCCTACGCCCGGAATGCAAATACAAATACCATATCTAGAAATCACTTTTATCCTTTCAACAGCTACCTATCAACCCACATCTCGCCGTAGTTCACTATATTAGAGTAAACAGGGGGTGGGCGTCCTTAATCCTTTCCTCATCTCTTACTGAACCTACACACGACGCGCCATAGCTCCCAATTAAATGTGTGAGCAGGGGGTGTGCAGTCATCTTACTCCTGAAAAAGAAAACGAGAAATCCAGAGAAACCGGGAAGCATACCACTAACCATCCTTCCATCAGCTATTACTGCTGTCCTCCGTCAGATCCACCTATCTCCTCCTTACTCTTCCGCTTGTTGCGCTGGTGCCGATTGCGCTGCCTACCCCTACCCCTGCCACCACCTCTAGCCCCACCTCCACCGCTATCGGTGGGCGTGATGCTAGGGTCGTGAGGAGTACCAGGTGCAATAGGCGTGCCTAGAACAGTAGGAGTACCTCCAGCATGTGGATTGATGCCCAAGCCGCCCCCTCGGCCATGATCTCCTCGGCCACCGCCTCCTCGACCACCACGCCCACGAATCTGGAAACCGGAATTGGCGGGTGTGATTGGTGTGGCGGGAGTAGCTTGCTGGCCAGGGCCTTGAGGTGTATTGGCTGGAAGATTGTTTGAGGGAGGGGCAAAAATGTCGCCGAAAATATCTAATGAGGCATTGTCGGGGGTACTGGCCGAGGGAGTAGCAGCGGTGCCGCCGAAAATGTCCAGTGAGGACAAGCCAAGACGAGCAGGGGGAGGCCCACCGGAGTGCTTGCTTTTGCCTAGCCCAATGCTAGGAGTTTGTGAACCTGTGGGGGCTGGAGTAAGAGCAGCGGTAAGAGGAGCTGAAGGTGCTGCAGGGGCTGTTGAATACTTGCTACCGCTTAGACTAGCAGCCGCAACTGGAATTGAGGCAGGGGCTAGAAGCACTTTAGGAGCTGGAGAGCCAGTGGAAAATTTACTAGCTTCAAGGCCTGATAGAGTAGCGGGAGGCGGAGTAGTAGCATGAACAGTAGGTGCTATGAGAGGCGCAAGAGGAGCGGTGACAGACTTCTCGGGAGGATCCACAAGTGGAGGCGCAAGTGTTTCCAAATCGGAATTCGAAGTTGGCTTAGGCTCCGATGGTGTATGCGAGGGCTCGTAGTCAGCTTCAATTGAATTGCCAGATGATTGCTTGTCAGACTGGGCTTCATCTATAACCTGCTCCTTTGCCGACTTGTCGATAAAATCAGCAATATCATTAGAACCAGCAATG
This sequence comes from Glonium stellatum, assembly GCA_001692915.1. Taxonomy (NCBI): domain Eukaryota; kingdom Fungi; phylum Ascomycota; class Dothideomycetes; order Gloniales; family Gloniaceae; genus Glonium; species Glonium stellatum. The sequence goes on from KV749507.1 coordinate 24,130, forward strand.
GGAACAAAGAATTCGCCGTCCTCAGAATCAGTATCCGCCCAATTGATGTGCCCTTGAGGAACATAAGGTAGTCCAGAAGGTGTCTTTAATTCCCCACCACTAGCTTGGTTATCGCTACCGTTGGAGTCGCCGTCATCAGAGTCCTGGGTACCGCTATCTAGCTTTTCGCCATCCTTCCTTTCATCAGGGGGAAGCGTAGTGTCCAAAGCCACTCTATCAGCTTGTGACGCGGCCCCTTGTACTGGAGCTTCAGTGAGCTCTCCGGCATCAGGAGTGACTAGAAGGAGCGCTGCAAGCTTATCGGAAGTATCTATAACGTCTGGTAGATCAGCTGACTGGTCCTGGCAGGTGTCTTGTTCGGCAGCAAGGCATAGCTCAGAGCCCTGCTCCGGAGCTTCCTTCACGGCCTGTCTAACCAACTCTTTGGAAGCTATCTGGCCTTTGATAGTGTCAATCTGTTTCTCTATGCTTGCCAATTGTCTAGAGCCTTCAGCCTTCGCCGGCTGAACCTGGAGTGCTTTCCGCGCCGCATCCTGCGACTCTGCAGAGCGTAGAACCTTATTATGCACTATCGGTAGGACAGGAAGAGGACGATAGGGAGCTAATTGTGGTCCTGGGCCTGCGGATACCACCAAACTGGAGCGCTGTGGAAAAGCCAGGGGCTGTTCTGAGGTGTGAAAATGTGTGGATGAGCCATATACAGGTCTGGATTGCTGAGGACCTGAAAAAAGAGAAATGGCGCCAGGAGAACCAGGGGAACGCTTTGAATCATCCTCAATCTTATCGAAAGCCGCCTTACGGCCGTGAATCTGCGCTGTGAGACGCGTGTCCATCTGGCCCATCTGTCGCATAAACCCTTTAAAGAGGCAACCAACAACCTTAACAAGATCATCTGGAGATTGATTAATCTCTTTCAAATCCTGTTCGTTAATAAAGGCTGGAAATTGATCAATCAGCTTTTGGATTGCCTCAGCTGTGCCGTCATGGGCTGCTAGCGAGTTTTCTAAAGCGCGAACGCGGTTGTCGATAAGGCGCTCTTGGGCCTGTAAGGCCCCGATATCTTTGCCCTGCTCTTCCAAGTGAGAATGATCTGCAATGACATCTCCCTTCACTTTTACTACCTGTTGACGAACTAGTTCACACTCGTGGGCAAGCTCCGCTTCATTGGAAGCCATCCTATAGTCGAGGTCTTGCCGAGCTACACCAACAAGATGAGTATGCTTGTCTTCGTGGGCGCATATCTGGTCTTCAATCTGAAACTGAACCTTGGCAGTTTCTGACCTGATCGTAGCTACTTCCGCATTGAGCCTGTAGGATAGGGTCTCGAGGTCTCCTGATAGCTGCGCCGTGTCAAACTTGATCGAAGTTATCTCATCGCTGACATGTTCTGACAGCATGGTGAGCTTATCGGATAGGCAGTGTAGGGCTTCTGTCCCGTCATTGATCCTATTGGAGGCAGCCGCAAGGACGTCGTAAGCTGCGGAATGAATAGAGGAAGCTTCAACAAGCTTAACATCAATATTATCCAAGCGCAATTCTAACGAGTTCCGAACCTCATCTGCGGCTGCTGTCGCTAGAACGGTAGCATCCTCTCGAGTAAGAATAAAACAATCGAGCTCGCGAATGGCGTCGTTAACGATGTCTACCACCTCTTGGTTACCCACAAGGGCGAGGGAGTCGTCTTTGGTCATGAGGTTATTGATCTGTTCTCCGATCAACGACTTTAGCTCTCCATTCTTAAAGTCGACTTTGAATTTCTCGAGGCTTGATACGACGGTGTTGTTGATATCGTTCTGAGTAGCGAAGCTGGAAGTTGGAGGAAGGGAATTCTTGAAGTGATCGAAAATAGCCTGCGACTGCACCCCCACCATCGCATATAATTCCTCGCGCGAGAGCAACTTATCGATTATTTCTTTCGTTAGCGCATCTCTCTGTTCCTCCATCCCCTTCTCCATCACGTCTTGGATAAACTTGACATGTTTCTCAGTGAAAGAGTACTTCACTTTCGAAAGGGTCAAGTATTTTACGAGACAAATGATGGCGAGAATGAATCCTGTCGCTACTACCAACGGAGAATGCTCTTGATAGTAGTACTGAAAGATGTGTAGAAGTTCCGGTTCCGGATCATGCATTGCCGGATACCACGCTGGTCCGAGCGGTAATTCCCCGGTAGTCATGTTGGCTATGATAGACGGATACTCGTGTATGATGCGGTCTTCGGGAACGGTCCGGGTAGGAGTATACGTCGCCGGGGCCCGGAAAATAGCAGGACTAGGGAATCGCAGCTGATTAAACAAGTTGATCACAGGTATCTCATACAGATGGTGGAAGTTGTTGGGATGCAGGGTGACTTCGCACGCGCGCTGTACTGTCAATAAAGAGAGGAAGGCGATCGACGCAATATAGGCAAATATTGTGAGCATTTTGTTTATCTGAGTAGATCTCTAAGATCTAGAGAGGAAGAAGATCCTGCAGAAAAAGAGGCAGTTAGCAGTCAGTAGTCTCAAGGATGACCAATCAAAAAGACTTCACAGCAATTTTCATGTTTTAGGTGGGAGCCTGTCAAAAATTATATTGAAATTGTGCATTACCGTATTCAAGACTTCTATGAGAAGAAGAAATCGTTGGTCTTCGAAGTAGTACGCGTGAGAATGCGTAAGGAGGTGATACCTTTGCAGAGGTTCAGGTAAGAGATTTGAGCCTGTTAATTAAATTGTCTCTAGATGTAAAAGTTGAGTGAGAAAGAAGGAGCTGAGAGGGAGCAAACGAAGTCTTTTGTGCCTAGGGCCAAGGCGCTAGAATTTGGGCGAAAGGAATTTGGCTGGTAAAGAGTGAATAGTAGAGGAGTCAGATTCTGTTAGCAGGGATTGCACCGTGAGTATGCGCCAATGAGGAGTTTGCTTTTCGCGGTTATGAAATTCACCGATAGTTCTCTTAGGCCTAATATCCTCATTCACTGTGGAAAAACACTATTTTCATCCTGGAAAGTCCTTTCAGCGAGCCCGCTGCCTGCAGTAGCTCGGCGCAACTCGGGAATATTTGTACAACTGAAAGGGTGGAAAAACGTCGAGGCGGGTAACATGATGGAGCAAATGTGAGCAACAAGCATTTAAATATCCATGACACAGTTATATACATTAGAGTGATAAGAGAGCAACAAACTTTTCAGAAGACGGTAATATTAATAAACTATTTTACTTTTACTAGAGCTTGTTAAAATAGAACAAAGAAATTAATCCAACCCCGACCCACTCAAACACCCCGAAACGCCCTGAACAATGTATTGTTCCAAATATTCTCTACGCAAGCGGACCAAGCGGTGGCTTACTAGCGGCGATATTACATTGGCGAAAGATCCTTACTTCTTCGGGGGTGAAACTGCCTGTAACTGTATGGATTACGCCATGATTATTGAAGACAGCCATGTCTCCCTCCTCCCAATCAACTGGATAGACCAACTCCGGTGCAATTCCGGGTCTTTGTAGGCGGTGCACAATCTCTCGAACCTCCTTCAAATCATCTATGACAGTCCCATCCGCTAGATGTAGCTTTTGGACAGCACTCGGATGGATTTGCAGTGCCAATTTGCCTGTGACAGGATTTTTCCAACACATGGGGAGAATCTTAATCTTCTCTTCTTCGATCGGAGGAAGATCGTCATAAATAAGCTCAACACCATCACTCTCCATCCCGAGACCGTCCGAGCGTGACCGAGCAGGAGACATCCAGATATAAGGGTGTGGGGCGTATTGGACCTTCGTAGTCCGTGCGAACTCTTTGTCTTCAGGAGATAGCAGGTCATACATCTTGTAAGAGCTTACAAAGGCGGTGCTCCCTCGGGGTACTTGGAGCTCATCGCCCGTACCGTCATCATACCGGAGCGTCTGCTGTTCGCTCTTTGGAACTTTGACAGCCATGAGGGAGGTGACTCGAGGGGGTTCGAGGTCGTATAAGGCAGCATCGATATGCCATCTGAAGAAACGAGTGACATCGCGATCTTCGTCTGGACTAACGGGATACTTGTGGAATTTATTGTGATGCGGGTGCTTGAGGGTGATGTTCTCCAGACCTTCAAACGAAGCTACAGGACCGTTGCCAATGACTTGAACCTCAGGCTGATGTGGGATTGTCTTGAGATCCGGGTGCAGCACGGAGCGTTTGACGTCGAGCGTCTTACCATGTCCATAACCGTTAGCGGTGGGGTCGAAGAGCCGAGTGAGCTCATACTGGGCATGCGGGGTAAGAGATTGCTGATTCTTGAAGAGAATGATGCTGTTTTCGTAAAGGGCACGTCGGATGACTTCAAAATCCGCTTCTGTACGTGTGTCAGATGAAACGCTTCAGAAGTATGAGAATGAGGAAGCACTTACTAGTGATGTTCTCGAGATTTGCGCCACGAATCTCTGCACCAAAGTCGATAGCCGAGCCTTTGGGAGGCTCGATCTTATGGACGGTGATGGAGCTGGTAGTTGAATGAGACATTGCGACTGGAAACTTGGTGTCCAGAGTTTTTCGAGTATCCGATCACCTAGTTGGGTTATCTTGCCTTGGTGTTGGGCTGGGGAAGCTTTGGCATGCTGCTACCTTATATAATGGTCAGATTGACTGGTTATCGCCTATATTGATGGAGGAAGCCGAAAGCTGGGGTGGCGGAGATGGCCGAAGGCGAATAAAGGCCCGAAATTCTCAGGATTCTGCTCGACTAAAAAGCATCGTTTAGGGAGGCTATTCCATCTAGATTGGGGGGTAGGAATTTACGCACAAGAATTCCCGCATCTTGTTAGTAAGAAAACCGGGGGTCAGCGTTGTTAGCATCGTTATAGAAATCTTATCATTATCGCTCAGCGCCGACGGCCTTTCCCCCATGTTGATTTTGTTCCGTCGTACGTCATCATCCACGCCGAACCATTCAAAATGTAGTTACTAGGGCGTATTTGGAACGCTAGGGCTGGTCATGGGGAATGTGCAGATTGATGCGGTTGAGAAAGGAGGTTTTGGTGAATCGTTAATCGGGTACACGGCAAGAGTTATACGTGTCCGGCGGGATCGGAGGCTACCGCCACTAAGGAGTTGTACGGCTCTGTTCAATAGAGGACCATGACCGGTAGCATTGTCTGTGATGTTTGCAACAGCAAAAAGAAAGTAACCGGAGATGCTGAAGGTTTGCATGAAGCAGTTGCGGGTCGTTATCTTATCGCGCCAAAGCTTGATCCTTCAAATTTTCCCTGCTACCACAGGCGTCTGTAACAAAGTTACCCAGCCATTTTCATGAATGTCCATATCAAGACCTCACTTTTGCACGTAGTTACCGCGTGTATTGCGTGCTGCAGGGCTGATGGGATTACTGACCCCAGAGGCATACTCCTCGCTGGCTAACTGAGTAAGTATAGGATCGCAACACAACGCATCGATTTCAAAATTCGCACAAATCAAACAAGGCAAGCGCTTACGGGAAAGAAGAAGCAGTTCATCCCAATGACCCACGAAGCGAGAAGAAACCTAGGTATTTCGATTCAGGGTAACTTCAAGAGTGTCACGTGATCAATATGCTCCAAAAAGATGTCGGAATTGGCTACTCTCATTCAGCTATTCGGTCTTTATATGAACTATGAAACGCTATATGGAAGGCTGTAGAAGATTCTGATTAAAAATTTGGACGGCTATATCATTGTAATTGCGCCGTAAGTTCCTTCTCGACTGGTTATTTCATCACGTGTACAGTCCGGGATTTTCATAGCGCGGCCCTTTCAGATTCGACCCAATCTGTCTTGTACTATAACTGAGGGCCAAATGACTCCAGCTTCTAGCACGCCCATAGTTCTTAGAGTTAGGTCGCTGCCGACACTTTTGCCTTGGAGCGAGCTCTTCCATCTCCGCGAGTCCTCAAAAAATCATCACATCCCATCTCACACCACCAGTTGTCGAATATCAATGTGGCCTGAAATTTGCCTTGCCGCTCCACATGTGCCTTGTGCTGTGAAATAATCTGCCGGATAATAATAATAGAGCGCTGAAATAGCTAAGGTGTCTTGCTAAGCTCCCTGAAACCCTGCCGCGCCATGCTATGGTGAGCTAAGCTTTGAGCAAAGGCCGGCACGGAATGACGGTGTGTCTTGTTACCTGCGCATAATTCAACGTCCAGCCTTTAGAATCACCGTTTAAATGTTCTCCAATCCCACCTGAGGTACCTCATATTTGGCTTGCTCATGCAGACCACTAGGCACATCCGCTATTCAGTTGTCGATCGTATTATTCTATTTACTCAGTCGTGCTCCACTATGAGTCTGCTTTCTGGAATTTCTAAACCGATCAGTCCATATATACGTGGCTTATACTACCATTGATATTTAGGCAAGGAGGTTTTGTTGTCGAGTGATGATAGCATTATACTCGTAACTTATCCCTGGATTTCCCAAATTCTTGTGACCCAGGTAGAAAATTTCGTTGCATATAGCATAGAGACATGCCACAGCATTAAAGTGGAATCTCTTGTGATTATCGCACTATTTGACATATCACCAACGCACAACCATGCTTGGATGAAGATTCAATGTATTAACCACCACAATTTCCCTTTTTACACCTCATATTGCCATCGTTATTAATCGAATTTTATTTTCTATTCTCAGAGAATCATACTCCTGGCCCCGAACTTGTTGCTAAATTTCACCTTTTTGAGCGAGTCGCGCCGCTCATGACTGGCTATATGCCGTCGCACTTATGACTACCTTTTCTCGTAGAGGTATAATACTTCGCCTTTTCCCTTCGCCTATCTAGTACAGTGTCGTGCTGAAATATAAACTTTTGGATCATTATGGCTTTTGCAGAATTCGGGGCTAGCAGATTAATGTTGCGCACATCTCATCTTTAAATGCTGCTACCACTAATTGTGCATATCTCGCTACCAATGCGACTGGAAGGGCATTTTGCACATCTGGTTTAAGATTCACCCAAACCGTTTGGGCAAATACTGTTATTCATTGGTCGTCTTCAGCATTAGTATGTTGGTAGCTTAATACAGGAGGTGCTACCACCGTAGTAGCGAAGAAAGGTGCGCTAAGAAAGGAGAATATCATGATATCCTTGCAGTACCGAGTTTGAAGAGCTTCAACAAGCAGTTGACGGGCTTTAACAAGAGGTTGAAGGGTTGAGGCTTCCGCAAAAGACTGAAGCTTCCGCAAAAAGTTGGGGCTTTTGCAAGAATGGAAGCTTTCTCAAAGGGTTGAAGCTTTCGTAAAGGGCTGAAGTTTCTGTACAGGGATGAAGCTTCCGCAAAGAGTTGAAGCTTCTACCAAGGGTTGAAGTGTTACTGGCATCACTCAGCTGCGATTAAAAACTGGTTGATCACCAATGACAGATGGTCCGAATCCCAACCATACGATTTTAGTGGTAACTTACATCGATTGAGTTAACTTTTTTTTTCTCATAGCGGCGTTGATCGTTCTTGAAACATAGACGAGGCCCTCAGCAGAATATACTCAAAATCTAACTCTCGCTTCATGTACAATTTTAAATCTAACTTTTCAGTCAGATCAAAGAAACAGATCACAGATCACAGATCACAGATCACACATAGACTTGGCGTAGCTATATAAGAAGTGCCGTCCCCTCCCTTTGCAAGTCAGGGTGGCCCTATTGGCACCCCCCGACAATTGACTCAAGCAACCACCAACGCACCAAAACAACAACCAAAACGCCAGAACTCACCCTCCGGGCACGAGGAGTGGCCTGAGAAGGTCACAGGCAGTGAGAAGCGATCAGTTTTAGAACTGATTTTCGACACCACAAAGCTTTCAAAAAGCTTTTTTCGTTTTACAGGCACACTTGCGACAGCACGTCAACGGGTACCCCAGCTCACCATGTGTCGCACACAAACCCGCATCTTTGCCGCCTGCGGGCACGGGCGACGGGTAAGGCTTTCAACCTGCCTCGGCCGCCTCAAGCAGCAAAGACACGATCCCAAGACCGGCACCTCCAAGTCCTCTTCCATCCCCGCCTGCAGAGGCGGTAAAGACTGCGGCCCTATAATCAGGCACGCCGGGGCTTGCCCCGCGTGCCTGCAAAAGGATGAGAGGACGAATGAGGTGGACGCAATCGTGCAAGATTACAACAAGCTCATCAGGACGGCACCTGTAGAAGCGGTTCCGGAGATCTATCAGAGGGGGTTCGCGCTCATGCGCGAGATGCAGGCGCGGCTATGCAAGATCCATGAGATCCATCGGCGAGCAGTGATCAAAGCGAAGCAGCTAGAGAAGCCGAGGAGAGGAAGCCGACACGGGTCAAGACATAGTGGAAGCGCAGGAAGTGACACGGATCGATATAGTCCCTCCCCGCTTAGATCAATAATAGATTCCGGCTGACAATGTTCCATTTTGCCTTTTAATTGATTGGTTGTGATGTTCAAGTACGTGTGATTGATAATTGTAACGAAATCACCTGCATGCAGCCAGCGTATACACTCAATTGCGTGCTTTCGTGTTTACCTCGCATTCGCTTACAAAGTCCTGCAGGACCAAGCGAGCCTCATGCACACACTTATGCGCTATATAAACCTCTCATACAACAGCCACAATTCAGCCTTGGTTTATAGAATTAGTAAATAGACTAGTAAGAGGGGGTTGCTTTATGGTTCTAGGTACATAGTAGCTGAACATATAAGGCAGTGATAAAAATGTAAGGGGTGATTACTATCACTTGGGGTGTAGACATGGTGGTGAGGACTCCATAAGGTGGAGTCGTCGCATACGACGAATCTATGTACAAGAACAGCACGTAACTGCAGGAAACTCCTGTGAATGCCCATACAGTCGCTCCCGCCAACAATTACTCTCTATGACTAAAGAGATTTTAGACAGCGGGGCAATTTTGCTAGCCTTTATAAGTAGAAACATGCTTTAATTTGTCATGGGCGGGGTACCTGGTGAGAATCTACTATGTATGTTGGCGAAAACGTTGCGTGAGGCTTAGAGAGAGAGGGTCTACAGAACGTTTTGTGGGCAATAGTCAGCGGAGATAGGCCTTGTTCGGCAGAATTTGGCCTCATTGGCTAGAATTCGAGCTCGCTAGATGTGGCCAAATGAGTCAAAAAAGAACGGCGCTGTGTGCAGACTATAGATTTCACTCTTTGACTTGGCTTGGATACGCGAATAGAATCACATATACGATCTCGCTAAGCTATGTTGATCTCTTAGAGACCAACTAGAGCTCGATCTGTTATATACACCGTTTAGACACATCTGGTTGAAAGCGCATGTTGAGCGCGCCTGTTGATCGCGCGAATTGAAATGTAAAAATGGGTACAGACGGTCGTGCTTGTTATATTTAAAAGTATAAATTCAGTTTGATCGCCAAGATCTCCGCACACTTTTAACCGTGGGTGTAAGCCGTAATGGCTAGCGTAGAACCTTACTACCTCGAATATGAAAGCCGCTACGCCTCTAGAACTATCATTGGTGCGTCAAACTTAGTTCTACGGTTATCGATAAGAGCTAGCCAATAGAATCAATAGGATCAAGTTGAAGTCGTCACTATTTCCCAAGGCACGGACTCAGCGGGATGTCGATATGCGAAGGATAGCGTAATATTTTACTTACTAGTTTACCTGCTAGCTGTAAAGCAATAATACCTGTTTCCGGTTATTGCAAGAGTAATTTTATAAAGTGCACGCGCCTGTGCGTAGTGCTTAAGGTTCGCTTAGTAAAAAAAACTTCGCAGCGCACTTGCAAATCACAATACAGTAGACGTTCTCTTCCAGATAACGAAACATGCGGTATTTCCTCGTAATTTATTGGAATCTTCTTTTATCAGCTTGAAAAATCTCATAGGTAGATTGTTATTTCGCCTACTCTCTCTGCTTCAAACCCAATTACCAATCCATATCCCGCACTCCCATTCGGGTCGTCTCGCCCACTTCATGTTCTCCCGCGTATGAGCTCCAGCCACAAGTACAAGTGGTGATGATGAGATTTTCTCTCCACAATATCTTCATGCAGCAAATGGATAACTGAATCCTGTCTTTTCTACTACTCTATGCGCCGACTCTCTCTTTTTAAGTGCAATGTACGGAGGAAGAAGAGCAACCTTCAGTTTCAAATTTGCGCTGCTTTTTTGCTTGGTCAGCAAGCCACCGTATATCTTCTTGCCAATGAGCTTGCTTGTCTTTTATTTTATATTACAACTACCCTGTCATGGAAGAAGGCATACAACTCACGTGCAAGCTTTGCTCAGCCCCACTGACGTGGCCCCGGACGTTCTGCCTTCCTCTATATCTTAGCCGTACATTCATACCCTCTGAGTCGGTATTTTATATCATCCTTTTTACTGCTGTTGTGGATAATCGTCGGTTTAAGATGGCGGAAGCCATTGCTGTAGTCAGCATCGTCTCTAACATAGTGCAGCTCGTCGATTTTGGGTCAAAAGTCTTGTGTCGTCTCAACGAATACCAATCCAGCCTTGGTGACATCCCGGAGTCTTATCAACATATTAAAGCCGAACTGCCTGTTCTGTTAGACACCCTACAACAAACCCAAAAAGAAATTGAATCAGGCTCGATAAGGGATGAAACCAAACAGGCTCTCCTCCCCGCAATTGAAGGGTGTCAGGTCCAGGTCAAATTGCTTAGTGATGTTATCTTGAAGGTGTTGCCTGAACAAGGTGATTCCTGGGGCCGGAGGAAGCGAAAAGCGTTTTCAAGTCTACACTACGACGGAAAAGTGGAAAAAATAACGACTATTATCCGGAAGTACATCCAAACTTTAACATATTATCACGCTGCCGTTTCATCGACACTGAAATCCATACCAGGTAGGCATATCTATTCCTGAGCCTTATCATTTCGGATTAGAAAGAAATTCGAAATAAGAAAACCGATATAAAGTATGCTCAAGATATTTTCCATTTCTTAGACCAATCACTAGGGCGGCCTGAGCCGTCATCGACGGTACCTTTTCGACGCGACCCAGACTTCGTAGACCGTAAAGTTCTCGGTGAGCTACATCGGAAATGTCCCCAGCCCGCGTCGCGCGTGGCACTTGTTGGCCTAGGAGGTGTTGGGTAAGCTATTAACTCTGCGACCATTTCCGGTGTACGAATTAACCGTCTGAATAGAAAGTCTCAGCTGGTCATCGAGTATTCCTACCAAGCGCAGGAGGAGTTCCCAAAAACTTGGGTTTTTTGGGTGCATGCAGGCAGCCCAGCCCGATTTGTAGAAGGCTATAGAAAGATTGCCGAAGTGGCCAAGCTTCCTGGCTGGGATGAGCCGAAAGCCGACGTTCTGCGAATCACCTACACGTGGCTCTGCGACAAAGCGAGCGGCCGTTGGTTAATGATTGTGGATAATGCTGATGACTCAAATGTTCTTTTTCGTCCACTCGATGAAATCAACAGCGGAGTCAAGGCTTCACCACAAGCAGCAAATTCATTAGCAGATTTGCTACCTCAATCATCACATGGATCGATCCTCATTACATCTCGGAATCAAGACTTGGCTTACAGATTGACAGGACGCCATTTAGACATTATTAAAGTCAAGCCTATGGGCTCGGATGAAGCGCTCCATCTCCTTCGCAAAAGACTTCCTAACGACCTTATGTCAGGGGATGCGGTGGAGTTGCTAGAAATGCTAGACTATATGCCTCTTGCAATTTCACAGGCCGCAGCTTATATTAGCCAACGAGCACCACGCGTTACTATTTCGAAGTATCTCAGACATCTCCGCCAAGGCGATAAAGACCGAGCAGATCTGCTAAATAAAGACGTTGGAGATACACGTAGAGATACGGGGGCGTCCAACTCAATCATTTCCACGTGGCAGATTTCCTTTGAGCATATCCGTAAAAATATGCCAACAGCTGCTCGCTTACTATCGCTTATGTGTCTCTTTGATCGGCAAGGCATCCCTGAGTCTCTTGTACGGCATAACTATCATGAAGATGGCGACACGGAGCCTAAATTTGAAGAGGACCTCTACACTTTGGCAAGCTATTCACTGATCGGGATGAACTCGAAAGGGGAGGAGTTCGAAATGCATCGACTGGTACAATTATCAACAAAGAAGTGGCTTGAGCTATATAATGAGCTGGAGTATTGGAAGGAAAAGTACGTCAAGCTACTGGATGACGCTTACCCGGCGATAGATTATAAAAACTGGAAGGCATCACAGGCGCTTTTTCCGCACGCGGCAGCGGCCCTAGATTATCGGCCAATGAGGAAGCATTATGTAGGTCACTGGTCTGTAGTAATGATAAAGGCTTCTTGGTATACGGCACAAATAGGAAGACATGAGGAAGCCGAGAAGATGTCACGTCGTTTGCTTGAAGGAGTTGAAATTGCACTTGGCTCAGAAGCTGTCGTTACGCTGGATTCTGTAATTTGGCTTGCGGCAGTGTTGAACGGGCAAACGAAACTGGAGGAGGCTGAGAAGCTGATGCTAGAAACAGTGGAGAAGAGCAAAAGGGTATTAGGGCTGGAGCATTGGACCACACTCGAAGCTATGCGCCAACTTGCATGGACACTTGGAGGGCAAGGGCGTTGGAACGAGGCTGAAGAGCCCGGCTTGCAAGTATTAGAGACTACGAAGAGAGTATTTGGAGAAGAAGCTGAGTGGACGTTGGACAGTATGTCCACATTAGCTTCAATGTACTACGGGCAAGGAAAATTCGAGAAGGCTAAAGATCTACAGGACCTTGTAGTGGAGACATACGCAAAAACGCTTGGAGAGGATGACCGAAAAACGTTAACCGAAATGGGTCACCTTGCATTGATATTGAAGGAGCAAGATCAACTTGCCGAAGCGATCTCGTTAATGGATAAATATCATCAATTCTGGAAGCAGAAGCTCGGTGGAGATCATCCTGAAACGGCCAAGTGTCTCGACCTGTTGCAAGAGTGGCGCGAAGAATATAGTCAGGTCCATAGTAAATCAGATAAGACAGTAAATGAATAAAGACATCGTAGGCCTTGAGCTGTAGCTAGCTTCTTTAATATCTGATTGTATTGACGCTTCTAACAAGAGTATTACCGCCACAGCAGTAGGAATAATTGCACACGAATGAAATTCCTAGCTTCTCAGGCTCTAATATAAGGCGCGACAGTTGGAGTTAGCGGCTGCATCTCTCTTTCATAGTTGAAGAATCGATTTGTGCTGTAGAAGCGGAGGTTCTACAATAGGTCCAGGCGGGAGTAGTTATGCTTTGAAAACCCACAAGGCTGGGAGCCAGAACGAATCTGCACTGAAGGGATTGCAAGTGGCGTGCTTTAGATAACGCTTAGTTTTAGTGGATCACGTAAGGTCTAGTTAGATCTGCGCTTGGATAAATGTAGGTTGAGGTAAGATTTGGATCGACTGTGCATGAAAATACACCAGGGTGCTAGATCATAAGGACGAGTGTCGCAAAAAGTTAGAATATATCTCAAGCTGGCTCTAAATGCGGACGAAATGACTAGCTGAGACCATGATGGGCCATTTTATCTAGCTGTCGGTGCTCAAGGTGAAAATGCAGTGCGGGGTGTTTCTGGCCCTGATCAGGGCGCACCAGCTAATTTTGGGACAGTTTAACCGGAATGGCCTTAGTGCGCGGTGGGCCGACAGCGATCTCCCGCGCGGGTGTTGCTGCACCTGATGCTTGTTCACTCATCCTCACCCATCCTCACTCATCCTCGCTCATCCTCACTCCTTTCAATATCGTCCTTTCTATCTACCATTTCGAATCAGTTCCTTCAAACAACCCGCACTCTACTTAGCAGCACTTCCAGCAGTAAGCAGTACCAGCGGCAACTCCTAGTCCGCTATGTCGCACGATTCAAACAAGTCGCCAGTTTCAGCCTCGCGGTTCTCGACCAAGGCTCTACGCCTGGAACCTCGCTTCAGCCCCTTGCCCCCTTCCCGGTCGCCGCTCAACTAAGACGGCGATTTTCTGTCATTCAAGCGAAGCCAGCGATTGCTCTATCACGAGCGGAAACAATTCGACATGACAATGTCGAGCATCAACGCCGCATTTCTTGAGACAATACTTCAAACCAGCCAACAGAGCGGCGCAGTGTGAGGCTTGGACCTCCGTGTCATAAGGCAGCTAGTAGGAGAGCTAGGCGATTTTTGGTGCACCCGGATACCCATTTAGCCTGGCTCGAGCGCCGTGTTACCGCTGGTGGAAATGGGCGTTGCGCCTCTATTGCCCAGCTGAAAACCCAAAACAGACCGAGTTCAGGTAAAAGGAGTGCAATGCCCACCCACAAGGCTGGGAGCTTTCATCCATCTCACCACACCACGCTGAATACTTCTAGACATGGAATCTCAGTCTCATGTCGTCGCTGTTCCACGGTGGACTCTTGGCCTCCATATTATACAGCTCCTCTTCGCCGTTATCATCCTAGGTTTGAGTGCTTATGGGATTTCATTCATCTCCTATAATGTTCTCATATACTCACTCGTTGTCGTAAGTCACAACTCCGCCTTTCCCTAGCCCAATCTTAGTTCTAACGATGTATAATAGTGCCTTTGCACCTTCGGCGTTGTCATTTATATGCTCGTAGCATCCACTATTGCTCCAAAAGTTTATAATATGTGGGCCTTCCTCGCGCTTAACATTTGGATGATCGTGTTTTGGATTGTGCAATTTTCTCTTGTTGCGAGCCTCGCATCTCTGTGGCACATATCCTGCAGTTACGACGTATACTACGGCGAGCGGTGCACATACGGGAAGCGCGACCTCGGTGGATTGGAGAAGAGAGAAACTACAACATATCAAGCATATTACGGCGCCTTGGTTGCCGGCGCTCTATTTGGCGCTGCTGAATTGTGAGTCTTCAAGTGGTTAAGTAGAGAGATAGAATATTAGGACTGACAGCAATACTAGCGTTCTCTGGTTGGTAGTACTCATAATTTTCAGCATCCATCTGAACCGTCATCGCCTATCCGGAGCTCCATCTGCCCCTCCGCCGGTTTATTCTGGCGGCCCCGGGGTCCCTTTGGAGAAGATCGAGACGCAGCCACAAGCGTCACCTTACACCGCACCATACCAGCAGCCTAACGGACAAGTAAACGGGCAGTCCCAGTACAACCAGCCTCAACCCAGTCAACAGCAGCCCACTCCGCAGCCAAACCAGCCTCACTTCACACAGCAACCCGCCCCACCTCAATTCACTACCCCCTACACCGAACCTCCAGCCCCAGTTAATCGCGATGTTGGGGGGATTAGCCCGCTTTCGACTACATCAGAAAGCTACAATGCCGCGGAACTTGCGGGCCCACACCCTGGAGGGTATAATGTGTCAGAATTGAGCTCAACGGAGCATAGTTCAGTACAAAATGGCTCAACGCAGTATAGTACGATGCAGCGCAGCACAATGTCGCACAGTTCAACCCAACACAGCTCCACCCAGCATACAGAAGCAGCGGAACTAAGTAATGGGCAGTACAGATAAGTGGGGCTAGTAAGTTAGGTGTACTAGGTCTGGAAAAGAATACTGTTTCATTTGGCGGGATTTAGGCTTGGTTGGCGCTGAAGGTTTTTACAAGCTGCTGTATTTTGAGTCTATTGTCCTGATCGAAGTAATGAAGTCCGAGAATCTGTTCCGTACTCGCATTTCCCTAATCGTGCACTCCAGCCGTCATGCTCCTTCGTCCTCTTGATACCCCAGATTCCAGCAGCCTCCCACTCCATTCCAACACCCGTCCACCTATCCGCCCCTATCACCCTAACTATGCCGAAACTTCCCCTCCCCCAATCACACATGCTAACCCCCGATCCCACCCCCTCAACAGGACAACGGTGCAACCCCCAGCGCTCTCACCTCACCCCACCCCGCATTCCCTTAACCTACCCTTCAACCCGCCA
>KV749508.1:5029-44564 GCA_001692915.1 Glonium stellatum
CGAATAGCTACACTTGTATTCTTGAAAGGAAAATTCTATGCTCCTTCTTTAATCCGTCTACTTAAATTATAGCCAATGCTTAGGCTTGCTTTATCCAAGCCGCTGTTCTTCTTTATATGCTCTATCCCGTCCGCGGCAAGCCCACGATACACGGCCAAGATTAAAAGCTCCACAAGATTAACATGCCGCGAGAGCGCCTGCCTAAATGAAATTTCCCCAACTCCTTTACCCTTGTTGGTACCACTAGAAAGGATGGCGATACTATCCTGGCAGCATATGTGAAGGGGGGATTTTCGGAAAAAAAGTAATTATTTGAATTGTAAGCAATGCTAGAGGGCATTACAGCACCTTATATTGGCTTTAAGAGCTTATAAATATCTTAAACGGCGTTGTGAGTAAAGGTTGGTTTGGTTATATATAAAATATAAATAATATATAAAGCTTTAAAATTAAATGATTCTACGAGATTCTACAGCCCAAATATGCACTAAAATTGTAACTGCCGCGTATCTGTAGAGTTGACATAAAAACGACACGAATCCGTGCACGAGTAAGCGGCCAAATTGAACTGCGTTTTGACATCAAATTGTTATCAAAACGTCAAACTAGTTGTGCCCGTAGAGCTGAGGTGTAGCCAAAGAACCATTTGCTGTAGCCTTCGCCTTCTAATACCATGCTCAAGGCTTTTAGGCGCCATAGTTAAATGGTGAGCTCTTATTGTATTTTCTAGTAGGAGATGTGTTAATAGTAGCGTCCTTATAGCATGCTCGGCAAGGCTGTCGTGGTTGGATGTGGCCTGGGCCAAGATTCTCTCGAAGTGAACCTTCCGCCCTTGAACACCAAACCAAATCATAATCGCAACAGCAGCGGATAACCTCGGGCTTATGCTAAGGACTTAGCTCTCTACTAGTTTCGCGACCTATGGGCCACCGCACTTCCGGGTTTTTGGGTAAGTTCGACTGCTTCTATTCTCCAATGCAGAAGACTTTCACGTCCCAGGAATGGGCGTGAACCTACTGATGAGCGCAGAATATTCAAACGAAATCTCTTTATAGCACCCATAGCGGCACCTCTACACATCCACCTACCTCGAGGCTACCCCGTATCTTGATCTTAGTATCACTTTAGTTGTGCCTCTCCGCTGACGATAAGCAAACAGTATAACATTTCTTGCTATAACAGGAGTAGCTAGCTTCGTAAGCGCTTACAAGCGTTGATGAAAGGGAGACCTTGAGGCGGATGGAAGTTTCTATCAGGCCCAGAAGACCCCACTATAAATTCCGCGTCATATATGTTCGAGCAAATACGCTGACAGCGGACGAATAGATCGAATCTATCAGGAACGATAACAACAGTATCAAGAAACCCATAATCCCGGACACCTTAGGCACAGCTGCGACAGTAACCGGCACTAAAATACTGGAATATCGACGTGATTGGAGCTTGCTAAGTTCTCATCTTATGTAACGGGAAAAGGTGTTAGAAAACACTAGGCAAGGCGCGACCGCCTTCCGCCACTACGAGACCATGCTGATTTGTGAACCGGATATTCAAACGGACTTTATGGTCTTTTTTAGAAGGTGAAAATCTCGTTATGGCTCGGTTGTACCAATGCTTCAACTCGGTTAATGTGTCCGAAACCACTTGCTAAGTATTTACCAGGTCACTGACTCGAAGATACTTCCCCATACAAATAGAATATCGGACTATACGGCTCTACCTTGAAAAAGTCACACATTGGCAACCGCTAGGAATAGGCTTTTACTACTGCTAGTGTCGTTATTAGCCAAGAGAATCACAATTGCACAATGTCTTTATTGAGAAGAAGGAATAGAATATAAATCTCTCCTAGTAAGCTTGGACGTCCTTGGATCTCTCAATAACTTAATACACATCTCACCTTCAAGATTCCCCGGGGACGATTGATACAGCTCTAGCGGCCGCTAGCCATAATATGGAGTCAATTTAGTGGCGACGGCGCTGCCGGTGGTACCCTAGGTTATGAAGCGGTCTAGCGCAAGGCTGTAGGGCATCCAGGTCGGGACTAGAAGTAATACTGGGGGAAATAATACAAGTTTTATAATAGCTCTGTTAAAGATTGGGTTGGCACCAGCGCTGAACTTTCCTGTTCGGCATTAGTGCCGCCTAGTTTATAGATACTGCTTGTGTCTTTGGCGGCTAATGTGCTTAGGATCATGCGTTTGCTTAAAGCCACCAATTGTCAAACAATCGGCGGAAGGTGATGCTTCTATCGAACGAAATGGTACTTCAACTGTTTCTATAAGTTAATAGCCTTTGGACAAAGCACATGAAGTTGTCGATACGAATATACTCTGATGGGGGCTACCTCTTTTTAACTGATCTACGGATATAACACATTGCCGTTTCGAACGGGCTTATAAGCTAGAATATAGGCACAGCACATGAGTTTTTCGCTTCTGGTAAAACTTTGGGTAAGGGAGTGGCCGGTTTTTCCGAAATAGCAGCAGAAGCCATACCATGCAGCGGGCTTCAATGGCAGTCTCTCAACAGCATTTGCTCACTCAGTTCTACTTCGATTTGGCCTAAATTTTGTACAGAGGCACGGATGGGCATAATGATTGCTCAAACACTTCCAGCTAGACTTTGCAGAGCGTGATGAGGCATCGTAGGCCTTAAAGCAACCGAGCAGCATGCAGAACACTGGAGTGGTTTCCGCCGAATGGAGAGGGGCAACGAACCCACCCACTCTCACCGCTCCTCGCCCTGGCTGTGTCATGCTTCAGGTTGCTGTCAAAGTATAAAATAGAATAGCAAAAGCGTCTATATATCGGCTGCGCAGCATAGTCACGTCTCCAACAATACACCGCTGTGCCGCTTCATCACGGTTTCTGCGCTCTAGGTTAAACTGGATAGGCGCCTATAGGAGCTGCAGGGCTCTCCCGCGGCCGTCTGTCTAGTGTAGGCGTCGGCCTTCTCCGGTCTTGCGTCGACGGCTTCACGGCTGGTGGCGCAGGAACAGGGAGTTCCCCCTACTAGCGTACCAGACTTGCTCAACCCCACCAGCCCACTAGATGGCGGGGCAGGGACGAGAAGCTACGCGATGGTGATAATTGGTAAATACAGCTGGAGCTCTGCCCCAGACAATCTACACCATGAATTGTCTTTCGTCCCGCCCAGCTCGTAGCATGCAGCGAGCAGTCTGCGCTCCAAGTTTGAGGGTAAAAAAAGCTCCACGACTGCTTGCGCTGTAAGCTTCGGCAGAGAAAGCTCTCTTCTGCGTGAGCAGGTGTAGGGCCGGCCTCGTAGGCTGCAAAGTGAAGTCGGAACCCCTGTGATGGCCCAACAAGTTCCGATTTGGGAGTGAACTGGAGCCCAGATCGGCCCCGAGGGTTTGGATAGCTGTCAAAATGTCGGGGTGCTTGTGAGTAAATTGCGGAAGGTTTGGACTAGCGTCATTTCGCCCAGCACAAAGGCTCACCTGCCTCGCTCCTTCCTCCAACTCTCTCCCTCCTCACCCACACTCACTCGATCCTCTTCCTTGTTCTTGTTGCCGGCTTGGAGTCTTTTAAGCCTCGATATTGGTGCCGCGCCTTGCGTACCATCCAGCTCGCATTCTTTCGCTACTCCTTTGTCTGTGTATCTTCACATTTCTGCCATCTTCCACATCGATACTGTGGCTGCAAACAGCTACCATGAAGTCAACCAACTTCTCTCCACGCTCCTCTCGCGGAGCTCGGAGCTCTCGTCAGAGCTCAGAATCGACGAACCCAACCTTATACTCTCCTTTGGAGACACGTAACACTCACAAACAGCAAGGCTTGAACGCCTACACCACCGCCTATGTTATGCCAAATGTTGACGCTCGCTATACGACGCCCTACACAGCTTTCAATAACGAAGGTGTCAACTCGCTCACTGGCACTTTTGCCAACTATGATCCTTTTGGTCAACATACAGTGGGGTATCAAGGCCAGATGCCTGAACACCAACATGCGCAAGCTCAAAGCGATGGGCTGTCACTCCAGACGGGACCATTCTCAACCGACATTGACCCCTCATCGCCCGACTTCGTGTCGCGCTATGTCTTAATTGAGGCTGACAACCCACACATAATTGCTGAAATCGAGACTGAGCTCAAGAAAGTAAGTCCACCTCTTTTATTCACTCGTGTTGCAGCCTGTGCACGTCGCAATCATTATTTCTGCCTTCCCTCAGTCTTAGCTTTGATGTTTGCGCTGGCCTGTCGTATCTTTGAACTACTTTATGGCTCCTTCGACACGTCAATCACACAGCCTTGCTCGATGTTTCAACACGCCCATATTATGTCACGTATCTTTCTCGTTCTCAAGATTGCTGTACTATCAAGCATGATCTGTCATCGTATTTCTTGTTTCACTTCACTAACTCTATTGCGTAGTACGACATCTTCCAAAAGAGTGTGAGCATGTTCAGGTCTGGTAAAACCATGCGTATCCGATTCGATGACTTTCATCTTGCCTACACGGCAGCTACCATTGCATACCACGGTGTTTGGCCCTGCATGGTCAAGTTTGGTACACCGCAGGATTATGCTGCCGTCAAGCTCAATGACTTTGACTCTGCAGATCCATTTGAAGGTCAAGTCATGATAGACTTTGAAGTTCGTGATACTCATGCAACTAAGCCAGTGCTGGACATGACCGAACAAGCGGCCTATGAGTTTGCTGAACGATTTGCCCATGTTCGCACTATGCACTGGGTTACGCGCGAAGAGTACACCAAGTTTGTCACGTATCGCGTTGAGTTTGACTCGGTCGAAGCCGCAAAAATCTGTGTGAGCTTCTGGAATCGTTTCAATAGCCCAGTTGCTATGGAATATGTGAGTTCAACAGCTGAACAAGCCTTCGAGCAATGCTAACACACCTTAGGGATCAATCGTTCCCATTAAGGTGGAACACTACACCTCCAGGATCCAGCGCAATGACTCGCTGTTGAACGCAAGCCAAACTTCTCCGGGCCGTCGTCGTCGTAACTGGTCTCCAGCCATGACTCCGATTGATGGATCCCGCCGCTTCTTTGGCGAGAGACCTCACAACTTGGTCCGTCAACCACGCAGCGATACCGATGCAGGGACGCGAAAGAACAACTGGAATGCGAACAACACTGTCTGCAAGTGGCGCATTGAAGCAGGAGTAGATGTCCGTACTACAATCATGCTTCGTAATATTCCGAATAAGATGGATTGTGTAAGAAAACCCCTAACGCCTTGTGGTGCACAGTGCTAATGATACTTAGGCGGCCTTGAAAGACTTGGTGGATATTTGGTGCAGAGGCACCTACGACTTCATGTACTTGCGTATTGACTTTTCCACTGGATCTAATGTGGGATATGCATTCATCAACTTCTCCAAGCCAGAAGGAATCATCCAAGTGATTGACTTCATCGAAGGTATGCCGTGGAAGGGCTATAGATCGGGAAAGTATGCCGAGATCTCCTACGCAACAATCCAAGGGAAGGAAGCCTTGGTGCAAAAATTCCGCAACTCTTCAGTCATTCTCGAGTGGCCACACTGTCGTCCCAAGGTAAGCGGTGCATTTTTTACTCATAGGACATCGCTGACTAAAGCAGTTGTTCTTCACATTCGATGAGGCTCTTGCTGAGGGCACTATCCTTAAGACTGGGACTGAGCGAGAGTTCCCTGCACCCGATAACTTCGCAAAGTTACAACGCTCAATTGAGAATGCTAAGAACGTTGGTAAGTTTATCACTCTGCTCGGTCTTGTTAAACCCTCCGCTCACAACCTTCAGGCCTGTTTCCACCAAAAAGCGGACCTCATGGCTCTGCAGACCACCGAGACAGACACTCCATGTATGATCGTGGTACCCCTCGCGACTTGACCATGACGAACTTCTATCAGCAACAGCTTAACCTGAACCATCAGTCCAACAATGGCTGGGTCGCCCCAAACTTCCCAAGTGGAGTTCAAGGCATGCATGGATTTGCCGGTATGTCGACCGGGGCTGGCCATCAAGGCTATGGATTTGTTGGTGCGCCGCAAAACTTCAACGGCTCTGCTCATGGCTATGTTGGTCAGGGCATTGCTGTGCATCAGTCTTTCCAGAGTCCTGCCAACGACTATGGATTCAGATCTCGCATGCGCTCTGGTCAAAACGCTTACTCTCACCAACAGCCTCGCAATCAGGGATATCAGATCCCTCAGCAGCGTAGCTCATTCCATTGAGTCTCACACAGAGGTTTCACTGCCTCAAGTAACCACTTCTGGCAACAATCTTCCAACCGCATTTGTGCCCGACTCCACAATCTTCTTACTTTCTTACTCGTTTCTGGCTTCCCATATGGGTTTGTTCCATGTTCTGCACTCATTCCTGCCTTTAAAATCTGGCACCATTACACTTTGGCCCCTTTCTTATACCCGTTTTGACTGCAGGGGACGCTTGGGGATGAGGCAGTCTTTCAGGTGCTGAAAAGCCATACAACGATTGCATACGACCTTGGTCGTTGGTGTCGAAAACTTGGTGACAGGATGTATAAATTCGTTGTACGACGCACATGTTCGGAGGGTACTTGTTTCTATGGTTGACGGCTACCGCAGCACAGAGGGCTGGAGATCTTGTTCCATTCAGTAATGCTTTCGCTCTTGCCTCGCACTGTATTGTCGATGTTTGCTGTACATCACAATGCTTGCTACCTTTACTTGCTTTGCATCTTCCTTTATTTCCTTTTACACAATATGGCCAGCTTTTCTTTTTCTAATTTTGAAGCTTTAACACATCTAACGAATGGGATGATATATGAGGTGGGCGGATTTGCTGTGCTTCAGACGCAGCTGCACTTTCTTTTTGCCCTTGTTCTTTCCCAACTTTACACATATCCTGCAGAGATATACCTTCCCACTTAATGCTACACTAAACACTGTACTCAGTTGTCTTTCTTTTATAC
Source organism: Glonium stellatum (assembly GCA_001692915.1). Taxonomy (NCBI): domain Eukaryota; kingdom Fungi; phylum Ascomycota; class Dothideomycetes; order Gloniales; family Gloniaceae; genus Glonium; species Glonium stellatum. The sequence continues at coordinate 11,953 of KV749508.1, forward strand.
CGGGATGTATCGCTGGTAATAGTCCCGTGGAGAATATGGAAGTTTTCTCTTTCCTCAATTCACTCACAAGGGACATGTAGTGCGGATTTTCATCCCTTTTACTTCTTCCCTATGTATGTTAAACTGTGTTGCTTTAGTCCTGCGTTCCCTAACACTGATAGAAAGGCTTTGCCACCAACTCACTGTGCCATTTGCTGCTGTGATATTTTAAATTGCCAGCGGTAGCCTTTCAGTCAACAGGGGACAGCTTTCCTGCGTGACTCCGCCGCTGAGGTTGTGGACGGTTTCGGAAATACGGTAAGTGAGCCCAGCTCCAGTTTGGTAGATTCCGCTTCGTATCTTCTCGGGGGCTAACTTGTACCATCCCTAGGATCACACGTGGCCTCTAGTGCCCTACTACAATGGTCGGCCACTTTCGTACATATATCCCTAGAGTCTCGATGGCTTTCACGTGACTTGGGAGAATTTGGGTCCTCGAGGAAAAGTTGATTATGGAGTCTACCGCGGGTCCAGGTATGTTTTGCTCGCCCAAATCTTATTGTTTCATGTATAGAGCATCTAGTGCTGACTTTGTGGTTGGTTCGAACGGTTGGATCCTCGTTGTCGCCGTTGCTGGACCCGGAACGACATGGCGGCGACATGGAGGAAGAAGGAGCTCTGGGACATCCTCATAGTCGTAGATCGATGTTATGTAGTTACTTTGTTCAGTGGACTGAGTTTAGGGAGATTTGAACGGTGGGGTTAATGGTGGTGGAGAGGTGATGCGAAAGGTAGATTTCAGGGTAGTCACGTGATGTGGTGATAGGCTTCTGGTGTTGAGGTTTGACAGAGCCGGGATAGGCAATCCCCCTCCTTTGCTAAGCAAACTGCGAGGTATTACCCATATTCGTAACACCGTCCGCAGCACACGCTATTGCCCAGTTGTTCCTTGCTCGTCGACTTTGTGGCCATCGCTGTCGCCGTGGTGGTGTCGGCCGCCAATGCAGTCATGCTAAAGGCTGGTTGTGGTGGTTTAGGGATCGGGGCATGTGGTATGGTAGGTGGATCTGGCTTCCCTCACGTAGTTTTTTGTCTTGTGTCGGTCATCGTGTCCTAATTCGTCATTTCCTTTGATGTGCCCACACCCGTTCTAGGTCACTTTGGCTTGTCTTTAGTATTCCCCATTTTGTTCTCCTTCCATATCTTCGGATAACTAATAACCCTCTTGCAAGTCATAACAAGGATTGTGTGCCTTTGTTTCCCCTCTTCGGTTCCTGCATCCGTCCGGATCTCTAGGGGATGGGCAGTCATCCGAAATCAGCAAGCACATGGAAGCTCTTGCATTCAGCGGGTGCTGATGTCTTTACTTTGCTAGCTGCTCCCTAGGTAGGGGAACCTTCTCCTGTTTAGGTATCGGCGCGGCAGGTGCCGCCTGGCTGGTTGTTGCTAAGATTTCAGAAAGAGGAGGAACTCGGATCGTATCTTGGCCAGATGTATGGTGTCTACAGACGTTGTGCTTGATCGAGTCTGTGTGGGAATCTTCTGTCGGAGCCATTAGGGTGTAATATTGCTGCTAGCCTCTTCTGAGGCATCGGTCGCCTGGCAAAGGGACCGACACATAGAGTCGTTTGGTGATCATGGTGTCGGATCTTTGCTTTATATAAGACCCACTTCCCTATCTTTGGATATAGTAACCGTTCAGCCTATTGTCAGCTTGGCAAAGCGCAGATCAAAACCGAAAGCAAAGCCGAAGCTATGCCTTTTCTGGCGGTTGACCACGAAGCGATAAGTCGCAGCAGAATGTAGGCAAGATACGTCAAAGCCCATGAAGATAAGGTTAATAGTAGCATTTATGACAATCCGACTTGCTGGCCTCGATATCTTCCCGGACTGGTCCATCCCCTGGTTCCTGGTTACTGATCGCTTTGGGGTTGACATGAAGAGGTGTAAGCTACAGAGGAATAGGGTTTTCGGTGGCAGGGGCGCGGGCAATGCCTCGAAAATTATTTCAATTGCCTGCATCCTTATCAGCATGCTTGTCCAATTGTGTTGCATCTCCTTGTCGACGTCGTCCGACACCAGGTAGTTGCCGGGCAAAAATTTTCAAGACGACAAGGTACGGCGGATGTCTTCACTTACAGTCAAAGAGCGTAAAAGTGTTCACCCGGTTGTGGCGGACCTTGATGCAGCCGAATTGTTCTTGAACAGTTGATGCACTCATTCCGGCGAGTCTTCGCCCTGGTGGTCTCGTAGTGTTTGGATATGCCTCAAGAAGGGTTTTGAATTCACTCTAGGGAGTCTCGAGGAATGAAGTGCCATGAATGGCGTGGTTTATGGTGCTTTCATTTCATCGCGTCCTATCCGTTCACAGTGTCGTCGCTAATAGCTTCATCGGTTGCATACTCGGACGAATTGCGATGACTTTTCGGAAGCAGTGACGGGCTTCCGAGGAGCCACTAAGTTGTTTGAGCCACTTCAGAGTTCAAGGGATGCTGTGCGTCTTCTTATCTGTTCGAACTGTTCCGGCATCGCGTTGTTGAAGTTTCTGTTGTTGTGGCTAGGGGGTAGACATAACGGCACGGCCTATGAACGTCGAAGCCCAGCCCGGCGATAGGCATTCTCGTGGAGAAAGCATCACGTTATCTGCATGCAGGGCGGTTGATGCGGTTCATTTTCGACGCGGTGAGACACAAGGGGAGGACGACCCGAGCGTTGTGGCTACGCAGGACGCAGAAATCAGTGGGGCAGTAAGTAAAACTCCACGTGCAATTCCCTCAGTCATGCTGACATTTCAACAGCTATCCTCAATCCTAGGCCGGTCTAGTGGCCCAATTGTAATAGCAGCTTTATTTGCACTTTGTGGTTTTGATCACTGGACGGTGTGGGTGCGGCTGGCAAAGGGGAGTTGATTCGGGACGGAAGCCAGGCAGCAAGCATCCCTGGTTACTGTCCTCTCCCGTGATCTGATGAGATAGGCAGGCGTGCAGAAGAAAAGAAAGGCGACTGGCAAAAAGGCAATTAAAAGGACAACTTTTGGATTGATGCAGCTCTAGACAGACGATGAGGGGGGTCAGTTCGGCGATTGCTTACGTTCCAGACCCCCGAGGCAGCACAAGCATGGGCGCCACAAGCTCCCGAGGATGGGCCGCTGTGAAAAAAGCCCGCCATCCACGGTACCCATTGTGCCATATAGCGAGAGAGTCACGGAGCATCTATTCGCACAGTAAGCCGGGGTCAGGCAGTTAAAGGCCATGCCCTGCTCAACACCACGGCCCAGAAGCTGAATGTTCGCCCTGCCATCCACCAGCCGATCTAGGGGTGACTGAACCCGTCGACTCGCTACTGGACGGCTTCAAGACTGCAGTACTCCAACGCCTCAGAGAAGGTTTGCATCGCCAAACCTTGGGCGTTTTGTCTTTTGTTACCCGTCATCTGTCATCTTTGATTTTTGGTCTTTGATCTTACGGCCCTGGGCCCAGCAGGCGACTCCCGGCTGAGGCAATCGCACAAGCTTTTTGGTCGTCTGCATCTCATGGCGTTTTGCTTTTGCTCTGCAACCGCAACTTACCCTTGACCTACCATCATTGAATGCTATCACTACTACTACCACTCCATCATCCCATTCACCCTCAATGACGGCTGCGCTGTAATACCGGACCACCCGAAATTACTCTCTCTGACCACCCGACTACCACCGTTGAGGGAACCAGCCGAGAGCATCAAGTCGTCCACTTCTGCATCTCCTGCAAGCCGCCAACCATCACCACAGCCATGATAATTGCCATGAACCGGAAACTTGTATTGACCTCTACAACTTCTCCAGCACTTCTCAGTTAGGTGCATCTATAGACCCGTTGATTGCACTCTCCTTTTGATTTTCTGCCAGAGCACACTGTGCTTATTCACTCTACCAATTCACTTGCTGGCTGGCGTTTGCAGCCTGACTATATAAGGTCTACCGCAGGACCACAACTCTCCTTCAACCTCGGTCTCTGTCGGCTCCAGTCCTGATTTTAGCTTCGACGTCTGCCTGTCTTCGATACGCATTCCGTCTACTTCCAGCATACATCTTCTCTCATTTACAGACGCGGCTTTGAAGCGTGAACATCACAGACCTTCTGCCGGCTCAAAATCAAATTTCAACACTACTCATCGGATTTCTTCGTTTGGACTAGTATCTCACAGCGTAACTTGAGACACAACTGCAGTCTCATCGGCACGAGTCTCACCTGGAACAACTAAATCGAGCTCCTGCCGGCGACCATCGTGTCTCAACCCCACCATCCTAACAACCCACTCCAGCACGCTCAGCACGCCCAGCACGCTCAGCACTCCAAACTCAACCCAACCCACCATCCACCCAGCAGCAATGTCGTCCATCTCGACCACCACCACGCTCCAGCTCAGCGCCACAACGATCGACGAGCTGCAAGGCCTCAGTGAGATGCTACAGCGCATCTTCGTGCGCAACAAGAACCAGCACCGACGCTCGCACTGGTGGAAGGCGCTGAAAGGCTTCAAGCGCGATCTGGGCCTTGTGCTGGCGGAGCTCGCCGCCCTGCACACCGCTGGGCCCATCGGTAGCATCGCCGCTACTCCTAGCGCTAGCAAGTCCGCTGTTGCCCGCCGCCTTCAGGCCCGTCTTCGTGTTCTGAGCGAGGATAAGATGCATGGCTGGTATATGTGAGTGTTCTCCCCTCTTGCCTTCCTCCCCTCCCTTCCCTCCCTCCTTGCTCTGTCTCCCCCCCTACCTCCCTCCTTCCCTCTCTCCCTCCCTCTCTACCTACCTACCTACCTACCTACCTAGACCCCTTCCCTACCCTACCTCCTCACTCCCTTCCCGCTGCTAACACTCCCCCAACAGGACATTCACGCAGCTCGTAGCAGCCGGCCAGTTCGCGGCCGTCGGGCTGGTGCTGATGGCGGCGGTGGCGCGCGTCGCCAAGCTTCTCGGCGTCACCGACGTGTACGAGGAGATCGCCTCCGCCGACATGCGCGCTGTCCTAGACCGCTTCTCGGCCGGGGGCGCGGTGGGCGCGTTTGGCGGGTTGAAGGCCGGGCACGAGGAGGGAGAGGGGTACGGAGGGTATGGCGGGGATGAGGGGGAGGTGGTGGAGAGGGGGTGGGAGAGTGATGATGGGGAGGTTGCGTAGTTGCGGGGTTGCTGGGGTTTATGAATGAACGATTTTTTTAGGGGGTTTGGGGAGTGCTGTGGGGTTTATGATGTGGAGTTGTGATGGCTGATTTGGGTAAATGTACGTGCTGTAATGGAAAAGGGTGGCCAGGGGGTATTGGGTTCATGTTCACTGTGGCAATACTCTCGTTAGGATTATCTGAGGACTGGGGTACTATACTTTTCCTTTTTGAGTGTCAGGCCTAGCTACTTCATCAGGCGTTGAAAAAGACTTTTTGTAGGCAGGGCAAGTGTAGGTCATCTCAGGTTTGATACGTATGATATATAAAATTATGGGTAGTGAAAGGTCACAAAAGCGAGGTGGGATGTATCACATAAAATTTAATAAATTTGCTATAACATGCGTAGAGCCGCTAGTAAAACGGCAGTAGTAAAATATGCCATGCGTCGCTGATAAAGATGTACACGCCAAGAGGCTTTCATTTAGCTCTCGCCACCGCGTGTAGGTTTGGGACGGGCACCTGGAGTACCTTGGGACTGAATGAGTGAAGAGGCCTCCAGAGTCTCTTTGATACTTTGATCTCTTAGTGGAGACAGTACTGAGAGGGTAGAATGTGAGTATGCTTCGTGTACGCATGGGATCAACTAGTGAAACTTGGAGCAGAGAGCGGAGAGTTCTAAAGTTACCATGAGGTATACCTATGGTATTTACTTCAAAATGAAAACCCACTTGATTTTCTTATGGTTCAGGGTGTTGGTCAAAATTTAGCATCGTAGATTGCCTGTCTTATCAATGGTGATGATTGAAAGAGCCAGAGTCCAACGATCAATTCTACCCTTTGATATATTTTGACCAAGCGGAAATTTAATAATCGACGTTCCACTCACCGGGTCGACTGTGTTTGAAATTTATCGTTTTTGGCCAAGCGGTAAGTTAGGAGTGATGTTGTATGGGGACAGCTCCATTCTAGGGTCGGAGCCAGGGTACCTAGTCTTGCTAGTAAAGATAATCCCATGGAACATTAGAGCTTCTAACACAACATGCAAGTTCTAGGCGTCAGCAAACTCTAGTGAGTTCAGTAGTGTAACCAAGGCTCGGAATGAGAGGATAAGCGGTTGAGATAGTAGTTCTGCCAGCTGTCTATCAAGTCGTTGCTGTTTAGAAGGCTGGCCATACTCTTGTAGCACCTCGTTTCGGCCCAACCCTCGATCTTGGGCTCCAATTCAAGCTGCATACAATTTTTGTGCGGATATGTAATGGTTAATTTTTCCTTCCTCTCCATCTGCATAGATGTGTCATCAATGCACCGATAGTTTAGGGGTAGAATTGAAGCTTCCCACGCATTCATTCAATGTCTGCTTCAGGCGCGGGTTCGAGTCCCGCTCGGTGCAAATTCTTTTTGCCTCTTACGCTAGAGGATAATTAATGAAGTTATGAGACCTGTTCTTTTTTTTTTTCTTCTGAAAGAGCGTGAAAGTGGGAACGCGGGGCGGAACTGCCCCGAGCGCGTCATCAGGACAAGCTTCTGCTAGACTCCTCGATTGCATCTCCACACCTTTTTCAATCAACAAAATGTCGAAGATCGAGAAGACGATACAGAGGCAGCAGCAGAAGTGAGGGTCTTTATTCTTGAAGTGGAAGGGAATATTTTTGCTTACAGAAAGAGTAGAATCGAAGAGGGTCAATTCTACGAGGCCCACCAGCAACTGCGCGTCATCGCTTCGCGCTACGTCAAGCAAGGGAACAATGATGCGGCCACAGACATACTCTCCTCAGGCGCACAGCTGCTGTTGAAGGCGGGTCAAGGCGGTAGCGGAGGAGACCTCTGCTTGTTCTTGGTGGATGTGCTCTATAAGGCGGAGATCAAGCCGGATGCTGCAACGAAGGGCAAGCTCCTCTCTCTACTACGGACTTTCCCACCGGACGAGCCAACGAGAAAGAGATTCGTGTCGGAAGTGATCGGGTAGGGTGGTACAACGCTGGATTTATGATATATTTGCTAAAATCCGGCAGATGGACGTCTAAATTCGGAGAATTTCCTGCAGGCGACCCAGAGATACACCATGTGGCGGGCACGCTATACGCTGAAAGCACGTTGTGGCTGTTTGCATTACTGAGGACCATTCACTAATCACGCACAGACTGCGAGCCCTACGACGCCGAGCGCCACCTTGTGCTAGGCACGAAAGATTCACCAGAGCAACTAGCGCGCCTAGAGTACGACTGGTATACCGAAGACGAGTCCCACACAGCGCCGCTATATGCTGCACGAGCAGTCCTTCCATACCTCCTCACTGGCAACCTTCGCGCCGCAAACAAATCCTTCCTTCTATTCACTAGCCGATTGAGCCAGTCAAAACCGAACCTTGGCGTCCAAGAAGTGAGCAGTGCAAGCTCGGACTTGCGTGTCTACCCCAGTTTACCACTACTGAACTTTTTGGGTCTTCTATTATTAGCGGTACAAAGAGGTGCCCCGGATCTGTTTAGGCAGCTTAAGAGCCATTATGCGGTACACTTGAAAGACGTTCCGTCGTGGAATGAGGCACTGGATCAGGTTGGCGAGATGTATTTTGGCATTAAGATACCTAGGCAAGGAAATCCTCTATTTGATATGATGGGAAGTATGTTAATGGGCGGCATGGGAGGAGGCTCGCAGCGGCCAAGGCAGCGGAGGGTGGATTCTCCTGCAGCACCAGGCCTTGATTAATTAAGAGGCACACTGGTGTATAAAGCTATACGAAGCTATAGATAGTAATGAAGAACTCCATGAACTCCCATCCGATGAGCCAATTGCGCCGTGTAGGACGATATTCGCCGCTAAAGTACATTTGCATCTGATTTTTGGGTATCTCGACTTATCAATGACCATAAACACCCCCACGCCAGTAGAAGTTTTCGGCATTACGAAGAGACTGGATCTTCTGCCTCAAACATCCATTTGTCTTCTTCTAAGGATGCGACTTTTGCTTGTAGGCTTGCTTGGAGCGTCGCCTTTAGCTCTATATGAAGTGTTAACTCCGCAACAACATAAATCTACAACGAAGCACCTACCATGTGGTTCAATGTGTTGCTGATGCTTTCTATATGTCTCGATCAATCTATTCTCAACTTCTAACAGCAATTGGTGAGCGACCGTCACCAATTCAACCGATAAACAAACCCACCTCGCTCTTCCTGGAGCTCATTCCTTGGCATTGGAGTCATTGTAGGTTGTTCTATTTGGTAGTTTCCATGCTCATCCCGAGCTACGACATCTGGATTGGCGTCTTCAGAGGCTACTTGAAGTGTTGTGGCCGAAGTGCCTGAAGTAGAGCTTGTGGTGGGCCGTCGGCTGAGAGTGTGACTGAAGAGGTTACGGCGAACGCCCGAGGCGGTTGTTGTGCGCGGGGCTGGTTGACGTGAGGCCATTTCAAGGTCCTCGGGAGGAGAGCTTGCTGAGGGATGTGGTGTTGGAGGGTGTAGCCGGATTGGTAGTTGGCGAGTGGCTGCGTGAAAGGCGGCGGAACTTGTTGTGGTCGGCATCCTTGCGCTGATCTCCCGTCGTTTGCTTGGAGCTTGAGCTCCACCAACTTTCCTTCCACTGCACGAATGGTCATTCACCCCGAAATCAAATTAGGGTCGAGGCTTGTGCTCGGTATGTCTTACATGCAATGTCTTCTTTCGACATTCAACCCCTAGATCGTTTCGCTAGCAGGAACTCTGCGATTAAAAGGCCAAAGGTAGGCACGAACGAGCGGAGCTTCTGTGAGTGATCCAACAAAGCCAACCCTAACTGACGGCCTCTAGGAAATTGCATACTTTTCATATGATGACCAGCATCAATTTCGCCTCGATGATTCTTCCTTGCGTTACTACTACCCCCCTTGCCTGGGCGTCAGTCTCAGCGCCGGCTTCGATACCTTTAAAAAACTCGACGATTCGGCCGACGACCACCTTGAGGGTCTTCTCAAAACCATAATGGAAATGGAGAAGCGCGATGGAAAACGCTGTGAAGCGGACTTCGTTACATGGCGGGGCATGATGACGAAGGTAGATAGGCCCACCGTTATACTTTGATGTTAGTACCTCAGGGACTGAAGTTGTATAGATCATGACTGCACCATACGATCACTTTAATAAGTAAGAAGATGTCTGTCAAAGGAGCAAACAAAGGTACTAAGATTACATCAGGTTTGAAATGAATGCAACATATTTCCAAGTGGGCCATCCGATGTAGACGATCTGTAGTAGGCCAGGCTGACAGAACTGCCTGCGTTAAGGGCACAATGTAGGTATCGCATTACTTTGATAGCATGATGTCGGGATATGTTACAACACCCTCAGTCGGAAATCAAGGAACAGACGCTAGCTCTCTAAACTAATTGGACCAGATTTATTGAAGAGAACCACGATGCAAAGCTGGCGGACCGCGAGAAACAACATCGGCAACGACCTCGACCAGGCGCCATTTCACAGGACATGATGAGCTATTGGGGTACGTTCTCGGGCTTTGAGCAGCGCAACTCTTACTAATTATATCATCCAAAGGCTACAAGTTTGAAACCCTTTGCTTGATTCCAGATCAGTGGGACGCTGTTTCTCGGGATTATATTGAAAACAGAGAGCATGAAATTGTGAACAACCACGCTCAGTACTGCTCTATAGTCAGAACAGGGTTCGGAAATGCCAGTCTCGTAATAGGTGGTGAAGTAGATGCAGGTACGTTGATTATCAAGTCTGTGTTGAATCATATCTTGACAAGATGCCTAGTTTGGGACTGTAAGCCGGAAGATAAAGAACTGCCTATCAATTGGGTCGAGCTCAAAACCGCAGAAGAAATCCAATCTGATGGAGACAAGCTCAAATTTGAACGCAAGCTTCTCAAGTTCTGGGCTCAATCATTCCTTTTAGGTGTCCCGAAAATAATTGTCGGCTTTCGTACCAAAGATGGAATCCTCCGTAGGATTGAGGAACTGAGCACCCAAAAGCTTCCTGGGAATGTCAAACGACTCGGAAAAGGCAGTTGGGATGGGAATGTTTGTATTAACTTCACCGCTTCGTTTCTCGATTGTGAGTTCCCTCCCCTACACGATATCAGTCCACATGTGCTAATTCCGGTGGCGGAAAGTCTTAAAAGCCACAATCACAAAGGACGGAGTTTGGAGGATTAGCCGGCGGGAGAAATCACCTGTTATCGAGGTCTTCAAGGTGCATGAAGGACATGGTCAGATTTTAACACCAGAGTTTCTAGAGTGGCGTCAACAACAACTAGCTCGTGAGGTTGCGGGTATGCTATGAGCCTAGAGTGAGCTTGAAGTTTGGGGGAACTGAGGAAGCAGGTTGTAAGATTATGAAACAACGCCAACGGACACGAGGCTAATTCGAGATACTATCTGTACGCTAACAAGACTGTAGTTGAATTCATGAAGGGCACTGAACCACTGGACTGAATTCTCTCGGTGTTTCTAATGTTTTGCTAAGAACTGGCTCTGACAGCTTTCCGGGGGTGACTTTTCTTTGCACCTGTGTACGGTTCCGCATTTGGTGGGACTCGCTCATTGCAAGGGCTTCAGAGGCTCAACTCCTCGGGTGTTTCAGCTGCTTAACCCCAAGTGTTTCGGCCTATGACGGACTTTTAGAAAGGATCACGGGTATGTCGGTATTAGTAAGTATGCTTCCTTTGAAGTACGGCAGCCCATTGAGTGGCAACAATCCAAGCAAGCCTGGGTAGGCCCGCCGGCCGCACAATCCGTCTGGAGGTATAGGTAACCCCTGTTTAATACGGCTCCCACGATTCATTTCGCCCCACAGTCTTACTTTTTTGCGGATACTTATCACTCCGGGTAGACCAAACCAGCTGCAGATACCGCCAGCCTCGTAGCGCCCGAGCGGCCAGACTGATTGATTACCACATGATCCCCAGGATGTCACGAAATTGAGTTTCAGGCTGACCGATCTTCAGCCGGACTTACAAATCCTCGCCACGTAGAGAGCGCTTGGAACAGAGTGTATTCAATCAGGTTCTTGGGGTTTTGGGAGCGCTGCATTTTCCGCTGTTGCCAAGACATAGCTACTGCGAACAAGCCTTTGAGAACCTACAGAGCACACACACAGCAACGACAACTAAACAATCCGTGCTTCAGACTACGATCAATGAGAGCTTCGCACAGCTGGCTTGAACTTATGCTTTAGGCACAATACGCCTCTTCTAAAGGGTCTTTCGAGCATACTCTAACCACGTATCCAGATCACAGCCATTAAAAAGATTACCCCTCGAGGCGTGTTGCTCGGGAGTTTCCGGTAATCCCCGAAAGAGCGATTTAAAATGGCTAAGTAAGCTCTTCTCATCTCATCCCGTCAGTTGGTCATGCGTTGTCTGCTACGGATCGTCGAGATAGTGCCGTGAGAAATCCTTTGATCGACAACCAAAACATGGCAGTGAATGGACTAATGACTTCAACTATTTGGAGTCAAAACAAGCCGTTGAGACAAGACTTTAGCTATCGAAGTCTATCTAGCATCGAAACACAGTCGGCTTCCACGAGGTTCGGACAGGCCGTGATAGAGAAGTTGCGCAAGCATTTCCCTTGGTGAAGTTAAACTTTATTAGCGACCTTCACCGGGCAAGCCCTGGCAGGTGTGCATCCGTTTCCTATCTGGCATGGTGGCAAATATCTCCGAGATCTCTAGAGACTGTCTATGCGTTGATGGATGATGGCCCAGAAGCTCCGATTCAACGAGAACCCTCCAGTGTCACAAGCACGGCACAGATGTTCAGCAGATGCTATTCAGCCACAGCGACTATGCTTGTGAGAAATTCCCTGTTAGTGATGAACTCCTTGCGCAAAATAGTCGGTTGTATTTGCTGCATCCCCCGCATTTGGGCGGTTGGGGAGAGGTTGAAGTCATGGGAACCATTGCAAGCGAGCAATGTAGCTGAAACCGTGGATGGGTCTGATACGAGGCGGCCCTGTGCTGTGAATCTGACACAGCGGGAGTAGATCTTGCACATCAAACGAACCTCGTGGTCGTGGCCGTGCTCTCTTGGTAGCTTTGCACTTCCCCATCCAGCGGTTATATGCCTTCTCGTCGGCTCCAGCCATTAAGATGACGGATCCAAAAAAAAATGTGCAGGGGATTATAGGCAGAGCCAATCCACCAATGCGGATTCGTTTAGCCACAGATTGGCCGCCATGCTCTTTTCGCATTGACCATACGCAATTGTCGCCATAGCCAAGTCAGCTGTCTCTTGAATCACAAGTGAGAATCAACCACAGAAACCCACGTTTTGTTCACCTTGCAGAATCAGCGTAAGCCTCATGCAAAGAATTGTTTTCAAGCGAGCCCTTGCTTCACAGCCCCTTCGACAACCGAGCACAGGAGCGGTTTCGAAATGTCATCCCCCCCGAAGAGCTAACGCAGGTACGGCTTCCAAAAGAGATGTTTCCTCCGACGCAGAAAGGAAAAAGTGGCATCCGAGTGTCCAAACACAGCAATCATGAATCAGTGCTTTCTTCTGGAAGAGGTTGGTTAGGGAAAAGTCGGGTTCTGTTCAAGTCTCAGGGGCCTGTCTCGCTTCAACTCAGGGATAGAAAGGCAGGATTGCCTTTGTCCAGTAAATGTTTCCTATCTTTTCCCACTACTGCCGATGCATCAAAATATCCAAGATGGCAGGACACAAGCCACAAAGCCGTTAGCCTCTCCGCTACAGGCACCGGGCCGGCAAATCCTGAATTTTGCCAATCACGACTATCTCTCACGCATCCCATGGGGGTTGCATTTTCCAGTGAGAAAGCGGGCCATGGCAGCGGCAGCTCTGACAGGTGCCTATCCCCGCACATTCACATCAGAAGTGACCGGGCGGGCTGAGAGAAAAAAGCGGCCCGGTGAGATAATTATGGATAGGAGCGCGCGCTCTTTTCAGGCCCGCTTTACGAAATTGCTTTGTTGGTCGGCAGTGCTCCGCCAGCTGCTCTGCTTCGCCCAGTGATAAAAGACCCCAGTAAATAATACACAGCGTTAAGCGCTCTGCAGAGGGATCCAGAAATCACGAGCTTATTCGCTGACTCGGCCAGCAACGCCAGAGCAACGCCAGAGCAACGCCAGAGCAACGGTGGCCAAAGGGCGGCGGGCAGGCCAGGGGCAATGACCATGGACGCAGCAGAAGTCTGAAACAGGCATGATCAGCCGGTGCAGGTGATTGGACGGCCGGTGGGGGGACCAGGCGTGTCGCTGCTGGATTGATTACGCCGAAAATAACCCACCACCAAGCCTCAGGAAGAAGCTGGCGGGCGGATGACCGGTTTGCCGGTGTACGCCGCATCACGAAAACACCCGCCGTGTTGTAAACCGTTTTTTGGGAATCTTTTTGCAGCAAGTCTCGCGCGCGCGCAAAAAGAGAGAGCAAGAAAAAAGGGGTGGGGGCGGGCGGTGATTGCGTTATTGGGGAAGCGGAAGCGGAAGCGGCTACAACGCCCTGGGCCCGTGGTGCCGCGGGCAGAAAAGAAAAAAAAGGTGCGTTTCAGAGTGAAGATCAAACCACCACAAGGTGCTGGTTCCTGCGTCCTGGATGCAGTGTGCTCAATCGCGTTCGCGGGACCAGCCACAGCGAAATCCGGGCACAGGGCTGGACAGGCTTGCAATCGGCTGCAAGAAGAGAGGCCGTGATTCTGATGCTGCTGGCCTGCGGCGACACGCGGGTAAGACCTCGACCATCCCTCCGTGCTGGATTGGGTCGCGGTCCTATTATTGTGAACCTATGGAGTGAGACTCTGACTGATGAGCAGCAGTAGTCGCGCTGATTAGACAGAGCGGCTGGAGGCAGGCTGAGAGTGAGGGAGGGTCAGAACAGAAGATCAGAGCAGCCGGCAGCGATTCGCAGAGGCAAATGAGCAAGCTGCAAATAAAGACAGAGGAAGATGAGGGCATGATGGGAATGCGCTGGATGCGAGAGTGCAAGGTTACCGCATTGGGAAGTTGACTTTGTGATTCGCCACGGTACATTGGTCTGCACGGGGGACCTCTGAGGCTGCTGAGCTGCTACCCTAGACTGGTGAGCTGCCGTGGTGGTGGCCGCGGAAGCTGGGGGAGCTGGTGGAGCTTTGGTCGCTGGGGCTGGCCGTTCGTTCCTGCGCCCGTAGCATCATCACATCTCGATTCAAGGTGCATAATTTGAATCGCGCAGCAGCAGTATCAGTGGCACTAAAAGCACATTGCTCACAATAGCGTCATGGCTGGGCAGCTTTGGCCCTGGCATTTGATGATCTTCTGCCGGAAAGATCCAAGGTTGCCTGAGGCGAACAGCAGCCGGCCATCTCGGGTGCCAGTTACTGTACGTACCCAGGCAGGTAGTACTTTGCTTCGCTACCTGCCTAGGTGCTAGGTACTTGTCCGTATGTGTGCTTGCCCTGTCTACGACCTGCTTCTGCTCACAGGCTCGCTGCTTCGAAGCCGCTGGCTTGCTGCTTGCTTGCTTGCTTGCTTGCTTGCGTGCGTGAGTGCGTGCGTGCGTGCGGTGCCGGTCGGGAATGCGGCGCCAGACCCTTCTGCTGCTGATGCTCCGACCGGGCGTGCAACCCATCGAGGGGGGAACAACGGCAACTGCTGGGCCCAGGGAAGAAGCCCGCCCGCTCCCCATCGGCTCTCGCCAGGGCCAATGCTGGCTTCTCCTACGGCCAAGTGGGAGGCCGACCCACGTCTTGCTATCGAAAGGCGGAAGGCTGTCGCTGTCGCTGTCATCGCTCGCTCGCTCGCTGCACTTACGCCAGGCGCTGTGTGTCGTTGTGTCGCTGTGTCGCTGCGCCGTCTGCGTCGCTGTGTCGTCGTCGTGTCGTCGGTCGTGGTCGCAACGGCGCGAATAATGCCCATCCCGCCCTCTGCGCGCTGCTCTGCACTTCTCCTGCTGCACTCGTCTGCACTGCTCTGCACTCCTCTGCACTTCTCTGCAATCATGGGCTGGCTCTGCTGGTGCGCAAAGACTGCCTGTGGCCCGCCTGTCTCTGGGCTGCTGCTACGGGTCCGAGGCACATTCCAGACGCTCCCGCAAAAGCACCACCCGCGCGCCCTCTCCTTAGCCCTGCTCACCACCCTACCCTACCCTGCCTGCCTGCCTGCCCACCCACTCCCTGCTGTCCACCACCCGGCCCACGCCTAGCACCCAGCCCGTCCACCCACCGTCCACCCACACCCTCGCCAGCACTGGTGCGCTACCACTCTCTAGGCTCCCTCCCTTCACAGGCAAGGTACGCGAGCAGTTGCGGGGGCGCCAGTCCTGTGGCCAGCGCGGCCGGTGTGCTGCATGCTTGAGCGCTTGGCAAGCAGGGGCGCGGTTGGGTGTCGTTGGCTGGCGGCGCTGACTTGGGCGCAGCCCATTTTTAGATTATCCCCAAACGCCTAATCTCCTGTTTCACCAAGTCTCCGACACCTAAAGCTGTGCTCTTCCCCCCTCCACTGCCGTTTCGTGTGCGAAGCCGGACATTCAAGCTTCAGACCTCTCGACGTCGAGACTGTTCACCCTCCCGAGGCAGGCCCTCGATACGTTTCTGTTCTCTTAACATATCTCAAACCATCGCTCGCCCTTTTCCTTCGCTGTACGCTTCAAAATCAATTATTTCCACCTGGCAGGACCTGTTACAAGAGCCTTATCCGTCTCAATTCACACCCTTCTATCAATCCGCCTCGTCTGACGTTAGATACTGCCAAACAACCAAGACGACAGAGTCGTGTTGCAGAGCAGCATGTACTCCAACGCCCATGCTGCCATGCCTCCTCCACAGTCGAGATCTGTCGCCCCCGAAACCTTCTTATTAGATCAGGACGCTCAGCAAAGCCTGCCACCGGACTCAATCGTTGCCCTACAACAAGTTGATAACTGTAAGTGTCTCACAACTTTACGCTTGTACCTAACATGCGCAATTGCCTCCGCCACCGCTTGCTGCTGCTTGCAATCTTGCACTTGTCGCTCCTTATAAACTAACCTTACTGTTACAGTAAAATACTTTCTCATCTCAGCTCCGGTAGACTGGCAGCAAGATCAATACATTCGCAGGTTCTTACTACCCACCGGCGAATATGTATCTTGCGTGCTATGGTACGTAAATCCGATTGCGCATCGTCGCTAACCCTCAATCTGGCTTTGCGCCCTTTCTAACAGCTGAACAGGAATAATCTTTTTCACATTTCCGGTACCGACATCGTGCGATGTCTCTCTTTTCGATTCCAGGCCTTCGGTAGGCCCGTGAAGAATTCGAAGAAATTCGAGGAAGGCATTTTCTCGGACTTGCGCAACCTGAAATCCGGCACCGATGCCTCATTGGAGGAGCCGAAGAGCGGATTCCTTGACTTTCTTTACAAGAACAATTGCATTCGAACGCAAAAGAAGCAAAAGGTCTTCTACTGGTACAGTGTACCACATGATCGGCTTTTCCTAGATGCCCTCGAACGGGACTTGAAGAGGGAGAAGATGGGCCAGGAGGCGACAACCGTGGCAGTGAACGAACCAGCACTCTCCTTCGAGTTTGATTCGTCGCAGTCGCTTTTCGAGCAGCTCACAAAGGCGCAGCAAACCAACTCTTCTTCGTTTAACAACAATGTGCAGACATACTCACAGTCGACGTCGCCGGTTATGCGAGCCATTGACTCTATGCCTCCGCCAAGCATGGTCCCACAGGCTATGCCACCAACAGTCCCAGAAGAGACATTAAACCAGATGACCGCATACAACCAGATGTCGATGGCTCCTAGCATGGGAAGCACAGTCGTGAAGAGCAGGGAACGCGAGTACGGCCAGATGCAGTATGATCGCAACGGCATACCCCTTTCGCAAATTCACCAGCGACATAGCTCAATGCCAGCATACATGGAATACTCACCGGCGCCTTCTTTTGTTTCATCGCACTACGAGGATTACAGCACTCGTGGTATGTCCTTTGAGCCAATCACTCCGCCACAGCACCAGCTCAGCCTTGGAGCAGAGCCGGCCTACATTGCCAACGAAGACACTGGACTCTACACCGCCATCCCTGAACTAAACGTCTCCACCAGTTTCAACCCGTTAATGCAGCTACCCCCATCGAGTTTGATGGGACATGGCTTCTCCAGCGTTACGCGACCATTTCCTCCTACGAACGTTTACTCTGTCATCGAGGGTTCACCAACATACAAGCAGAGGCGGCGACGTTCGTCAATGTCAACCGGTGTCAGCGCTGCTGTGACAGCAACTGGCGGTAGCACCGCTCATGCCGTTCACAGGCCCAGCGATCTCAGACGTTCTATGTCTAGCTCGGTGATGCCAGTCGCCGAAGCTGATGAATCAAATCACAACTCGCCGCAGAGCACCAGCAACAGCTACAATCAGATCGTTTCCGATCAGAAAGCGATGCTCGATCTTTCTCGACACGGCACTCCTCTGAATACGGTGGAGGACAGCCCCGTGCAGCAGCAGACGACCATCTTGCCTCAGGATGATTTGAGCAGCTTGGTAAATGGTGACTCTTACGAGGCGCCACTTCACCACGCAGCGGTCACAAGAACTGCAGCCGCCCCGGGCGTGTTTCGAAGAGCTCGAAGCGCCACGATGATGGAGCTTGGGCCTTACCCGCAGAAATCCCATTCATGTCCGATCCCGACATGCGGCAGGCTGTTCAAGAGGTTAGAACACCTCAAGAGGTAAGCGCCCGCAATTTGGTGGTCCTTGTATTTATAGCCGCTGACCGAAGCGCCTAGGCACGTGCGTACCCACACACAAGAGCGACCATACGTTTGCCCACTGTGCAACAAAGCCTTCTCAAGATCTGACAACCTGGCGCAGTAAGTCACTGTGCCTTATTAATTTCCCAAAATAATCACTGACAATCGCACCCGCAGACATCGTCGCACGCACGAACCCCGCCAAGATGGCGAGCCGCTCGCCAACTTCAGCGATGAGGACCTCGAGAACGAGGATGATCACCTCGGCTCCCTTGAGGAAGAGTCGCCAGATTCGGGCAACGACTACCTCTCATCCAGCCTCAACATTCCATCCTCCATCTCCGACATACCCGGCCCGCTGAGTATGGGTACCAGCATGGGTCCTCCCCAACAGCTCATTTCTACCCACAATTACTAGTCTTTCGCTATCCTTTTGTGGACGTGGTTGGTTCACCTTGCTATTACTTTGCGCTGCGTGAGCCACATAGAAGACAAGTCGATTTCTTTTGTTTTACCACTCGCCATACCTAGACTTTCTTACTGCTATTTTCGAATTTCTTGCCGCATTATTTGCGAACTCTGCATTGCATGTGTGCCCGCTTTGTTTTTTTGGGAGGTACATTTTTGATGGGTGGAAACCGCTTATGACACGATGAATGGCTTCCTTTTGCTTCCTCTTTCCCTTTTTTTTTTCCAACTTTTCATTTTCTATTTCCTTCTTACTTACTTTTAGTGTTGTCCACTTGTTCCCATTGCGTTACATGTGTTGCAAAAAAATTGGCTGAGCGGCTTTGCTCTGTGCGCGGAGTAAAGCGTTAAGATTACCCAGGTCGAAGTAGTTGTTTTGGCTTTTTGGCCTGGTCGTGTCGTCGGTCGACGCTCATGTGTTGATGGATGCGATTGATGGGAGCCGTTTTCGGGCTTTGTATCATAGAGCTGAAAAACTATTCAGCGGTTTAAGCATCGAGAATCTGTGGGATTGTGATGTTATTGTTTTGGTGACTTGCTCATATGATGTAGCGTTACTATTCAATACCAAAATATTTGTTCAACTATTTCCTACCGACCTAGGCTTTCGCATGTATGATATAGATGCTGGAGATTGCCTCAGAAATACTGAAGCGTAGGAGGACTATTTGTTGCTAACTAAACTTTAGGTTATTCTGGATGCATACAGAAATCTGTACCGACTTCATATTGCGTGGCAGAAACTGGGCAAGCTGTACCGGGTTAACCAAAGGCTTAGACTGTCCATATTACCAGTCATCGCAGGGCGTAATATTAGGTTCCATGTCGTTAATTCACTCTACATACGGTAACCCGCCTGACCAGGTATCCTAGCAAATTACCGACGCCTCATAGTAATCGGAAAATCCTCTAGGAGGGCTTCGACTGACCCAGGAATAGTGTATGTCATTTTCTATACATGGCACCAGAAGTCTTCAGAGAGTTATCCCAACAACACTCCATCAGAAAGAAGAGCCGAATATGCCCTGCATATCGAGCAACCCCAAGAACTCTGTACATATTTCTCACCTGCAGCAGACACGCACCCAGACCCATCTTCCCACCAAACGGCACAGCCAACGTACCCCAAACACACGCAACAGCATCCTGACGCAACGCAACTCATCCCCAGCGCACTCACCGGGACACTTTTCTCAGCACGAAGGAGCACCAGCCCTCCTCCCCCCAATCCCACAAAGCTTGCCTCCCCCTACCAACATAACAGCATAACAGCATAACAGCATCCAGCATCCAGCGCACCCCAACCTCGCCAGCAGACAAACCATTGTAATGCTGACAGGCCCCGATAGCGCCGGAAGCGCCTCAACCCGCACCCGCATCCGCCCCCGGATTTAAATGAAAAAAAAAAAACAAAACCAACTCGCCAGTGGGGGCCGGCTTACTCGGACGATCCGGGGGGGTTATGGAGGGAAGAGTTGCGGCACGAGCTTTTTCCCCCCGCGTGCAGAAGCCCGAGAATCGGTAGTTAGCGGTAGGTGGTAGGCGCCCCCATGTCCGGGTAATTCGCTTCGGGAGGGGGGGCGAAGGGCTAGATTGTAGGGAGGGGGGTGGTGGGTGTGGTGTCGTTGCTTCTACAGCCCGCCTACGTGGTGTTGTGGCGTTTCTGCGGGTGCGGCGTGGTGGTCGATGAGCGGGGGAGGGGGGATTCTCCGCGACGCGGCCGGTGCTGCTGTTCTCTGTGGCGTGCTGGGGAGGGGTGGATATGGGGCTGGTTGGCTGTTCTTGGTGTGTCTGGCTGCTGGAGGTGCGTGGTTTCGTTCTCTGGTTATGTTGGAGAGGGCGTCCGCCTATTGGTGAGTAACAGGCCGAAAATCCATCCTACTGGGACTCGGTCTGCGTGTTGAAAGGTACTACATTATCGAAGCTCGCAGGCTGGACTGATAAATGCACTGTTGTCGATAATTGTGTGTTTTGGTATCCAGTGGTGAAGGATAGGTATATTTAGCTTGTCCCATGACCAACGAAAATATTTTTATTAGATTGACACGCAAGATACACAGAGGGACGCTGGGTCCTTCTAGATTTCCTTCGCTGCATGCTTGATTGTGTTTGGATTTGATAGGTTCAGCATACTAAGCCCATCGCGTACGCTGTGCTGATCCCAGAAGCCACAAGTGCAGCCCCTCGGAAGGCCTAGAAGGTCTAGAAGTTCCCAAGAGGTAGGAAGATTATAGTCCCACTCGTGAAGCAGATCTTGTGCCATTTGTATTGCAACGATGAAGTTTTCTTCTATCTTACCTGCACCCAGCCCGTCAGAAGTAGACTGGAACGGTTGTGTGGTTTCTATTTTGGCAGTATTTGCCTCGTACCGGTTTACACATAGATTATTATATTCTCACCAAGCAGTGACATAGGGTAAAATTAACAGACTTGCGGACTAGCTCTTGACAGCATCACGGCCTCCAATGGGAAAGTTGCCATGACCATGGGTGAGATCTAGACTTTCATTTTCTCAAGTACATAGCGACCATACGTTGGTTAACATGCAAGAGGAGACAAGGCATGACCCGTTAGTCTTCGTTGGTCTCATTTAATTACAACACCGTAACCGAAACATACAAAGCTGGTTGAGAGAATGCGGGCCGGTAAGTTAGACATATATTTAAGTTATAAGGTTGCCATGTTTCTAAGATTATCGCTAGGTAAAGTAACTATAAAAATCGCAAAATTAACAGATACTAATGTTCACAAATAAAAGGCCGTGCCAAATGACTAGACGCAGCTCTAAGACGGTAAATCCATCCCTGAAGTCATACCACCTGAACTATTGCATAATTTTTTTTTAAAAAAAAAAATTGTAGTAGAAAACGCGCGTTAAACGATCATGAGAAACACTTCGAGCCATTCTTCGATTTTTTCACACAATGCGAAATTCCTTCGTCTTCGCCCTAAGCTCGTCCGCCGTAATACCAGTGACAGCTTCTCCATCCATCCTTCCGTAAACGAACGATTCTCCGACAAGCTTATAGCCTCCCTGCTTGTCCCCATCTATCTCACAACGCCGAAGGATGCATGGCACACTACAACCGAAGAGAATACAGACGATATCTTCGAATTCAGTCCCTGGAGGACCAATTCCAACAAAAGTCTCCTTTCCATCTTCTGAGCTCGCTTCAAGGACAACTCTATTCCATGTGACCGCTTGAACTCGTTTGAGATAGTCCTTTATTATTTTCGGCGGCTCCCCTGAGAGTAACTTGTGTGTATTGATGTGCCCGTTCGGAGTGTCCTGAACGAGACAGCGAAGACAAGCTCTATGATACCAGCTCGGCGGGTTTCGTCCATCTGGACCCCTATCCGCGACCAAAGTACGCCAGACTTTGTCCGGTACAGTGTCAACCTCGTCGTCGTTCCCTATCCATCCGAGCTTCTGCAAGGCTTTCTGCGATATCACTCCATCTGGTATTGGGTCTGTCCGCCAGGTAACTCTGCCCACCACGAAGCCTTTAACGTACATGGATGAATCACGCTTGTTCTGAGTGACCGGTTTTCTTGATTGGTTGGAAGAAACTGAGTCTAGCGTTCCTGATCGTTGGGGTCGGTTTACCAATCTACTCACCGGGTCCCCGGGGATGTCTCTTCTATTCCCTGCCGGGCTATTATCAGCACTTTTGTTTTCGTCTAAACCCACCGACGAGCGTTCCTGGTCTAATGCCGGCTGTAGCGAAATTACACCGTTAGGCTCCACCTGACGTGTCGTCATGACTGTATCTATTGTGTGCAACTGAGACGTCGTGTTATGCGGAATCAAATCCGGCAGTATCTCTTCATGGCTAGCCTTGCCAAACAATGTTTGGGCATTTGATAAATCGCTATGTAGCCGCCTGTTAGATGATGTCTTCGATCCATCCATCGGGAGTACAGTGTCTATCCCAAAGCGTGCTTTGGCAGATTCGTCGTGGCTAGCGTTGTAGAATTTTGCGTCTGGCAAGCCGACAAAACTATCTCCATTCTTGCGGCCGTGCCCTTCTTCTTGCTTGCCATAAGTTGAGTTTGCAACTACTTGAATCCAAGAGGGCAGAACAACTGGTTTGTCGTAGTTGCTGTTCGCGTCTTTTTCTTTTCTTGGGGGAAGGGCCCACTGACGGCAGATGATATCTAAAGATTTGTGCTCATTTATGACCCATTTTACAAAACCTGTATAAACTTCCAGAAGATCGTTACTGTAAGATGGCTTTGGCGGAGGGTTTTCACTTTTTGCCCGAGCTGGGGCAACGGAAGACAATGGCGAGGTCTCTTTGGCAATATTTAGCAGTGCATGAATTGTGTCGCGTGGATCGGATGTGTCAAAGGTCGATAATGATGATACTAAGGTTTCTAACCCCTTTAAAGGTTCATATAGGGTGCCATCCTCGTTCTTCAGGAAAGTATTACTAATTTCATCAACTAAGATTTTGGCTCCAAGAGGGTCTAGCTCCGTAATTACGTTGTACTCTAAGGCAAACTCTGGTTTCCCTTGGAAGAGCTTGCGTATCTGCTCAAAATGTAGAACAAAGAGGCTTATTGCATCGGCGAAGTCCCTCCAATGAACTTCCTTTTCACCGCAGTGGACGGTTGCGTCTTTAGCCAGGGCCAGCTCTTGAATCACCCAGCGGCAAGAGAACCAGCTGCTGCGCATCAGGTATACCAAGTCGCTCCAAGATGCAGCGTCCTTGGGTTTGATCAGTTTGTCGAGCTCATGTTCTTTGACAATTTCCTTGATGAACAACATAGCTTTGTCCGTCCGACCGCCTGCGTCAGCTGAACCTAGCCAAATGCAGACTCTGTCTGCTTGTGTGTACAGCTGTGCCATCATCGTAACCTGCAATTTTTTCTCCTCTTCATCTGGCTGGTTGATGCAAATCGCGTCGACCCATAACGCAATTGGCATATCCTTCCGGCGAAAATGTCGCAAGGCTTTGTGGAGATTCGGCTTGACGTAGAGTCGCCTGCAGTTGGCAAGGATATCGTGAACGTTGTAAAGTGATTTCGGCTGAGGTATTCCGTCTTCTTGAATGAAGATAGGATGGGTAGCATCATCGTCCCCCCGGTGGTAGGAAAGCGCTTCGAATTCGTAGCTTTCCGAGAGATCCTCGAAGGAAAGGGTTTCGAGTGCGACAAGTATTTCTGCCTTCGGATCTTCTGCCGGATGAATAATAAGAATGCGGACTTCCCCTTCTTTGAGCTTGTCATAGCTTAGAAGTTTTGATTTTTTGGCCGCTTGGAGAATCCTCTCCTCTACTGTCTGAGGCTTGTCTGAGGTTGGCGAGGAAGGCTCTTTTCTAGGCCCATGACGCTCCCTTCTCTCAGCAGTTGGTTTCTCCCCTAGCGGTAATTTAATCTTTCGTTTTAGCTTAACTGGGCGCTGTGCTACTGTTTTGCTTTCTCCTCCCGTGTTACTATAAGCTGGTGGCTGGTTGGGCTTAGCCATTGGAGAGTTGTGACTTTGAGTCCGAAAGTACAGCGCTAGGAATTTGTAGCGAATTTGAGAAAACAAATGAGAAGTAAAAAAGAGGTTTTAAGCAGTGTAAAAATTTCTGGCCGTAAGTAACTTTAGTAAACCATACGCTAGAGGATATCTCCTACCTTGATAAAATAATGTCCTGATGGTAGGCGCAATAAGGCGGAATGAGGCGGTACACTGATGCATGAGAGAGACGCCACGGGCGTCAATCGCCTAGCAGTCAGTATGGAAGTAACTGGTGCACAGCCATCTTAACCAAACTAGCCTAATGTGTCTGCTTCATGTGAGACTAAGGCCCCCACTAAAGCTAGACGAATCGCTGTACTGTCGATGGAAAAGCTGAAACTAAGCCTTCGGACGCGATAGCGACTGTACGTCCCGGCGGCCTTGCGATATTAACCTAAGCGCCCGGGCATGGCAGCGCATTCTATCAGTATGCTATTGGTTCGTCTTGAATACCCCCTTCTTAAATATTTGGCTGTTAAAAAAGCGGTATCACGCTCCTGAAACATACTGTAACGGCGGTTATTAGAAAGTGTACCTAGCCGGAGCGCGTGGCAAGCCGGAGTAGGCGTCTAAAACGCAAGAACACAGCCTCTAAATATTGTGCGTTACCTTCTTTGGAAGGTATGTTAGGAAGAGGCTATCTCGCAACGGGGCTTACAATTAGTAACGGTTAACACATTACACTACTGACAGCTGGTAGCGGGCGTACTCTAACAAAGTGGGGACGAGTAGTTAACCGCGTGAATGAATTCAAGCGCTCTTACTGGGATACTGTAAATCGCACGAGTGGCTCAGTTTTTTCTGTCGATTTTTGTAGGGAGATTCGTCATTATGGAGAGCCTTACTGCATATATTGTCGACCCGGTGTAGGACAGCACATCGGTCGATGGAACTTTATAGTATTTTTTACGCTACTAAAGAAGCGAGATACTCCGAGAGCGGCATATCTATTAAAGAAAACTTTGTTAATGTAAATCGTAGGTAGCAATTAGACGCGATAAATAGAGCCTGTTTGGCACGGCTGAAAATATTATTGCGATTCACGCAAACAAAATGCGTTGCTATCTCCCCATATTACAATGTCCGCACCGCGCTTCGAAAGGTTTGCGTCGCTTGATTGCAGTTATGTATCGAGAAAAGGAATGATCTATGTAGTATTTCAGAAGGTTCGGAAGAGATCAAGGAGGTGCAATTCACTTGCAGATGCAAGGATGTGGGACTTAAATATGAATTATTAATATGGATTTGAACAGCATACTAAAATATTATGAAGGGCTAGTAATCAAGTTCCGTTCTTTAGCCTCGCTCATATGGCACATGATCATGATCATATGATCATAGGTACGTTCTGTTTACCCTTCATCTAAGGGGCTGGAGCGTGCAAGTCCTGATAATGGTTCGTAAGAACAAGATCAGCCGGCTCTATTTTTATCGATATCTGTATCTCATTGATAACCAAATACATGTAATGAAGGTAATTCTTGGGAATCGGTGTCGTTACGCGAGTTCGTGACTCGGGAGGGGTGTAGTTTGGCCCACGAATGGAATACCAAAGCTTTGAGCTCTAATTATCACACACCGCCGGGCCTTCTAAGACTGAAATTCCGTTGCTAGAGAAAGGGAATAGAGCAAACGCTGGTGCTGAATTGCCTAGCGATATCCAGGCGGTGCCGGGCTACGTCATATACTTTTAAGAGAGATGGAACGTTTGAATATCTAATTAATGCTAAGACATTACTAGTTTAGTAGATCGCTAAAACTCGTACTGTAACTCATTACTAAATAAGGCCTTATATGGTTTATAGCATCTCAGCCCGTCCCGTTGAAAGCGCGTGTAGATCCTAGCGATTAAATGGCAGAATCTATACCTTTCAAAGTAATAAGCGGCGCCGTTTTAACACCTGATTTTGGGTATAAATCTATGCATTTTGATGAGAGCGATCAACACGCACTTTCAGCCGGGTGCGCCAGGATGCGCCAGGATGCTGTAGACGCTTCCAAAGCATAAGGACAACAGCTAATGAAGTCCCTCGAGCTCTTTAAACGATATAGCGTTCATCACTACGATGGCGGGTATGAAGTTCTTGAAAATCCAAGCGGATATAATTGTCCGATTGCCAGCCAGTATTGGGCTTCCTCGCGGGAATCAAAGATGATCACGTAAAATCGATGTATTACATCATCTCCTTCCTCGTTTGCCTTTCGTGCCTCGCCTTCCTTGGATGCTTTCAATGTCTTTCTTGCTTAAGCTCAACGTTCCACCCTTGAACTTTCCAACCCCAGGCCCGCCCACACCTCTTTCCCTCTTTCTCTCTCCCCCCTTCATCTTGATCGCTGCTTCTAGTATAATGCCATTCTCTTTCGCTTCCCTCCTTCGCCTCTCTTCGCGTTGTAGTGCCTTAGCTTGTATACCCTTCCGATGAGACATTGGCATCTTTTCCTGTGTTAGAATCGAAGCCTTTGACCCGAGAGATTGTAATCGCATATCCAAAGCTTTATGACGATTAGTTCCGGAGAGAGCCAGAGAGCTTGTGGAGGTAGATGTATCGAGAAGGTGGGATTCGCGAAGTAGGCGTTGGAGTGCAAGATCGTTCTTGAGATTTAGGGCTTCCGCATCACTATCTATGTCGACAGGTTTTGGTTTTGTAGTCTTTGAGAAAGCCCCAGTGCCTGAGGAAGGGGGTTTGGAGGACTATTATGCCTACTTTAGTAATTTTACTTGCCCCCATGGGTGGAAACATACCATAAATGCCTTGATCTCATCTTTCTCAGCACGCTCATTAACTACTCTTAAGGCTGAGTGCTCGATCACCTCTACCGCAGCCTCCTCGCTGGAAATGATCCCGTCCCAATCGGAGTCTCTATCTTCATCCTGCGCTTCTTCGACCTGTTTTATAATTTTTGTCTTCTTGTGCTCTGGATCTAGAGGTTTGAATTTGGCTTCGAAATGTCGCTTGAAAATAGCCTGGATGTCTTCTGTTTCAGAGTTCTGCGATGATTCTGGAGAAGATGATCTCTTTTGAAGATCTTCGCGGGTCACTCTTTTTCGTTTTCCAGGGTTAATTGCCATGGTTTCGTCGTTGCTGTCCTTAGTCGCATGCACGCCCGGCGCGGAGTTCGATATCCAAAATTCCAAAGGCGGTGGCAGAAACTTCCCGCCCCTCAGTCGCGCCTGTTCCGAAAACTCTCTTCAAGCATACCAAAGTTCCCTTAAACAAAGCACTTTTCATCCAATTGAACAATGACCCGATTTCGCCCGTGTATTGACCTCCATGCCGGATCAGTGAAGCAAATTGTTGGTGGAACGCTCACTGATGCCTCTGAACATCTCAAAACGAACCATGTTTCCACACTCCCCGCCAGTCACTTCGCCCAGCTGTATAAAGAGCACAGCCTTACAGGCGCACACGTTATAATGCTAGGCCCTGGGAACCAACAAGCCGCGAGAGAAGCTATCGGGGCGTGGAAATATGGCCTACAAGTGGGTGGAGGGATCACTGACGAGAATGCTGCGCAATGGATTGAGTGGGGTGCAGAGAAAGTAAGGCATTCTGTACAGTGTTAGAGCATCGGAACATCCTTCAACGGGACTTCACAGTGAAGGGCATTGCTGTACTAAGGCTAATGATGCAAGTAGTAGGTGATCATAACCTCGTATCTCTTCCCCTCGGGCACCTTCTCCCTTGCTCGCCTCCAATCCGTGCTCAAAGCCCTGAAAAACGACAAGTCCAAGCTTGTTATCGACCTCAGTTGCAGGCGCAAGGCGGATTCTTGGTTTGTAGCCATGAATAAGTGGCAAAAAATCACAGATATGGAGCTTAATCAAGGTAATTGTCGCCTCACGCCTCCCCGGCTTTTGTTTGCAACACAATCTCAACCATCTACTCGCTATAAGTGATTCTAACACGAAAACGAGCAGAAAGCATATCCCTCCTCGAACCTTATTGTTCTGAGTTCCTGATCCATGCTGCCGACAATGAAGGACTGCAGGCCGGGATCGACCATGCGCTAGTTCAAAAGCTTGCAGAATGGTGCTCGATACCCGTCACCTATGCTGGCGGTGGTAGAAGTCTTGAAGACCTAGAAACTGTCAAGGAACTGAGCAACGAGAAGATAGATTTAACAATTGGGAGCGCACTGGATATCTTCGGAGGTAGCAGTGTTAAATTTTCGGACTGTGTAGCCTGGAATTTAACACAGGGAAATGATTTATAAATAACGTCTCAATGCAATGCTTATTCATGTGAGCACATTGAAGACTTACTCTTAATATTTTTCGGAAGCACACACTCCGCATGCATCTCAATTCGCAGCTAAAAAGACCTAAAGTACAGCCTAGCTCAACTCAGCTCAAGATCATTTTCGCAAGCAAGCGCCCATGATGCCGAAAAATCGATCAATCATCCCATTCAGCTCAATTCCAGTGCCCAATCCAGTGGTCCACACCATTTGCCTCTTTATACGCCGCATGCAGCGCCATTAACCAAAATAGAAACTAAGAAACGAGGTAAGAAAGTTATAAAAAGGACATAATAGGCCTGCACTGGCATCACCGCAAGCGAGGCTCATATGTAAGGGTTACGGATAAAGTAGCCCTCCAAACTGTGCGGGCGGCCTCGACTCGCATCTGACTCATGCACTTTGTATCCGTCGTAAACGAAGCCTTGAATATCAAATTATCATGTTATGAAAGGAAAGAGAGGTCTATTGGTTGGTCCATCACCCTGTTGTCACATGTCAGCATCTATCATCTAATAGATAGGGTTGCGAGTGTGTACGAACTTCCTGAATTAGATGCCATGGGCGTACCAACACTCGAAATGGGAGCTGTGGATCTCCCATCCGCCATCGATGACGTCAAGTCATCGAAATCTGCTAACTCAGGATGCGCTTCCGTCTCCTCTTTAAGGCGGTTGAGGCAAGTCTCCTAGGAAGATATAAATATAATGAACGCGGGTAAGAGTTTAGAGTTGAACATACCTCGATTAAGTTCGCATCCTTATAAAGAATGCTTGTGTCCTCATTATAAGTCCTGCAGTTGCTGCATAGTAACCCAATATCGGCCCTAAACTGCTTGAGGCTTTGATATTCTTTTTTGTTTATCTTTTTCTTGATTTGGTTCATGCAGATGGGGTTCTTGATGATCTGGTAATAGTCTGGGTAGTCGTACTTGTCTGGCAACTCGATGAACGGGTCTATGATGCCACGATTCGGAATTTCATCGTCATTGGACTCTTCTTCCAAATCGTTCAAGGATTCATAGACTGCATTGAGAATTCTTTGGTGAGTCGCACGTTCTTCAGGACTGAGTGTTTCCTGTATTTTGCTAGGCGCAGGACGACCACGCTTGCGGGGTGCAACATCACCATCGAGCGAGGCTTCGTCTGCGGTGCGTTTCTTTTCAGCAGTTTTAGGTTTGCGGCCGCGTTTCTTAGGTGCCGGAGATTCAGAGCTATCGCGAGATGGAATTGGAGATTCGCCAAAATCACCGGTTTTCTTAGCTTTGTTGATTTGACGCTTAGCAATCTTAGACTCTTTACGAGCTATAGCAGCCTCGATTGTGTCCTCATCATTGTCGACAGCTTCCAGCCATTGCTCTTCAGTAAGACCATCGTCGTACTTGACGCGGGTCCGTTCGCGCGCGCCACGACCGAAGTTCTCCTCAATCTCTTCCACAGCAGGATTGTCGTCATTCACATAAATATCAGGTAGCTCGGATTCACCGAGGAGACGAGGCAACTTCTTATTCGGTCCATACGGGTCGGATTTTTCACGCTCGCGGTCCATTTTCTGGAAGATTTCGAGCTCCTCATCCGAACGCATCATGATCATGTTCAGATCGTCATCATCTTGCTCGTCCTGTTCTAGGTTCTCGGCAGCCTCGGCAGACTCCAACATGATTCTAAGCATGGCATCTCGCTCTTCATTTGTAGACTTGTTGTCGAATTTACCAGCTTGGATAACCTTGCCGTCCATGTCGAGCTTGAAATTCGCCCGTTCCAGAATCTTCTCTTCGACCGAGTTGGAGCTGATGAGACGTAGAATACGAACTTCATTCTTCTGACCAATACGATGTGCACGATCTTGAGCTTGTAAATCTTGATGCGGGTTCCAATCCGAGTCGTAGATGATCACAGTATCGGCTGTTTGCAAGTTGAGACCCAGACCACCAGCACGCGTGGACAATAAGAAACAGAAGTAAGGAGAATTGGGAGCGTTGAACAGCTTGAGCAACTCTGACCGATCATCGGATTTTGTTGAACCGTCAAGACGAAGATATTGCATGCCCTTTAATCGCAGGAAATCTTCCATGATGTTCATAATCTGCGTCATTTGGAAGAACATTAGGACACGATGCCCCGTCTGGTGGAACTTCGGTAATATCCTATCAAGCAATTCGAACTTGCCAGCTGTCCGCCAGAGAAGATCATTAGTACCCTTTCCGGGATTCATTTGCTCTTCAACTTCTTCAAAGACGAAGGGATGGTTGCAGAGTTTGCGTAGCTGCATAAGCATGTTACTCAAACCACGCATACCTGTCTTCCCCCCCTTGCCGTCGCTGACCATCAGTCTGTTGTGATTGACTAGCTGTTTGTACAGTTTGGCTTGAAGAGCTGAGAAGTTGCATTTGATAACTCGCTCTGTCTTGTCAGGAAGATCCTTCTCAACGTCCTTCTTTAAACGACGGAGCAAGAATGGTCTAAGCACCTTGTGCAACCGACGAATCACAAGCAGCTGCTCTTCTTCAGTAAGATCCATCTTATCCTGGCCACCAGTATTTGCAAATGGCGTATTGAACCATTCGTCAAACGACTTGACTGACTTGAAGATAGTTGGAAGGACGAAATTGAGCAAAGCCCAGAGCTCCGGGAGGTTGTTCTGCAGCGGAGTACCGGTAAGAATAAGACGATATCGTGTGGTATAGTACTGAGTAATAGTGCTGCTGAGCTTCGAGCCGGCATTCTTCATACGATGGCCCTCGTCCACGATCATGTGTAACCACTTGACCTTGCTAAGAATAGGTCGATCTTTGATAATGAACTCATAAGTTGTAAGGAGTACTTGAAATTGGCCCCAACGAATTTGCTGCTGTTGTTGTTTGCGCGCGTTGGGAGGGCCTTTATATACTATTCTCTGAACACTAGGAGCCCATTTCTCGAACTCATTATTCCAATTGGTCAAAGTACTGTGAGAATGTTAGAAATATTAATATATCTGGTCGTATTACGAGTTCACTCACCTTAGTGGCACAACAACCAAGTACGGTCCGGGCTGCTGCTTCTTCTCGATCAGGTATGTGATCAAACTGATGGTCTGGATTGTCTTGCCAAGACCCATCTCGTCTGCCAAGATACCATTGAGGTTGTTGTTGTATAGAGAAATCATCCACTGGAGACCCTTGATTTGGTATTCCTTCAAAGTACCTCCCACTAGATTTGAGGACTGAGCTGTAACCTCTTCTTTGATACGATGGGCAACCTCGTAGTAATCAACCTTCTTACTACCACGCCCATCATCCTCATCTCCGTCCTCATCATCGCTGAGTTCAGAATCTGTGTCAGGCAAGTCTCTATCACCGTACCGGTCCACAGCACTTCTTTGTTGTGCCTTAACCGAAGCAGAAAGTTGCTTCAAGAAACCATCCGTCTGTTTCAGTAAGTGCGAGATACGAGTGTCCTTTGCTTGACCAAGCAATTTCAGGTAAGTTTCTTCGTCGTTTGCTTTGAGAGCCTGCAGACGCTGTTTGGCTGTGCGTTCGACGCGCTTTTGCTCTTCTTTTTCGATGTTTTGATGTGTTTGCATCATAGTCCGACCAAGCTTTTGTATTCTTTGGCGTTGTGCCAAAGCTGATTTTTGAATATCTTCCGCATGAGTAACAATAGATTTGAGAAAATCGACATGCTTCTTCTTTTCCTTTGATTCTCGGGCGTCTCTCTGCTGTTTCTCCAACTTCTCCGTAATGCGAGCTTCGCGCAGAGATTGCTTTTTGATTCTGCGATACATGGCACGATTCGCCGTCATAGCAAGATTGTCCGCATGAACCATTTCCCGGCTGATTAAATGCCGCAGAGAGCGCTGCTTGGGCAAAAGGCAAAGCATCTTGTACTCTATGAGAGCTCGAAGCTTCAGAGACCCATCCTCGTTGGGGGTATCCGATTTGCTCGTGTCCCAAGTCCCTATATTCGCCGGTAATTTCTCTAACTCTGACTTTCTCGAAAGTATCCGATTATAGACAATATTCTCCCTCTCTTCACGCACCTTATCCACATCGACACCAATGGGTATGATGGAGGGAAGCTGAAGTCGCTTATCTCGAAGTGCATGATCAAGATAGTTGACAGGCGTGCTGACTTGGTTCCAGGGAGACACAAATGTTTCATAGCCCTTTTGCGTAGTAGATGCATCTGCCTGCTCTGCAGTTACATCGGGACCAGAAACACTGGATGCTTTCGTGACGTCCTCAAGAGCTTGACTGGCAGCAGCAACGGCTTCGGTAGGAGTTGGCGCTTTCTTTGATTGTTGCGATGCGAACAAAGATTGTTGCACGTTAGCAGGAATTGGAAGACCTTTCGAAAGGCGCTTAAATGCGGCAATTTGATTTCGAAGGACCAAAAGCTGCTCCTGACTAAAAGGGCTAGCGAGGGCGCTATTAGCTGAGGTTGGAGTTCTGCCGTCAGAACTTGGTGCTTGGCCTTGAGTCGCAACTTGTATTGCTGGTGCTGAGGCGGTTGAAACAGGCGCATTTGAAGCGTTTTGGCCATCGCTCGTCACTGGGGGAGCAACCTTTGTGCCATTTGTCATTAGTGGCATAGCAGTTCCATTCTGCTGCTGTTGTTGTTGTTGCTGCTGCTGCT
>KV749508.1:44818-60437 GCA_001692915.1 Glonium stellatum
CCTGCTGCTGTTGCGCCTGCTGCTGTTGCGCCTGTTGCTGCTGTTGTAGCCACATCTGTTTCTGTTTCTGGAGACTGGTTTGCTTTTGAACAGCTTGGAGGAGGTTTCGGGCTTTGATAAATTCGGGATCATCCTCGCGAACGCCCGCCTGTCTCATCTGCTGATACTTCTGCAATCGTATTAGCCATTTTTCGGGGTAGCCAATAAATATATAATGTGCGTGCGATGGAAAGCGCATCGGGGAAGGTACTTACGACGTAGGTAGCTTGAACATGTTCCCTAGTAAGGTTGGGAGGAAGGGGCATCATGCCGCCTTGGGCAGAGAAGCCTGGCGCTGATTGTACCGAAGCCATGGTGAGGGTAGTGATGTAACAGATTTCTTATTTGCGCCGTTACGCTATTCGCTATGGCAAAAAAATAGCACCGCGACTCGCCAGAACCCAAGTGAATGTGACCACCAAACGCGCGGATCTGAGACGATGATGAAGGAGAGCAGTGAATAGGCGCGCGGGGTGGGATTTCAGAACATCCTCAAACGGTGTTGTTGCCGGTCCAAACAGTCCGTCAACGAGGCTGATGGATGGAGACCGGGGGGGCCTCCTTGCTGATGTCGCGATCTTGGGAAGGATAGAATTGGACCAGGCAAAATCAGGGTGGCGAGGATGAAGATGGAGACGGGGCGCGGAGAGGGGAGGGCTCAATACACGCGTCGTGAAAAGCGTGTTGCCCAGCGGAGATAAGATGGATGCGGGTTTAGATGTGTTTTTGTCGGCTTGGGGTCACTGGCGTTCAGGTTGGGCAGAGGCGAGACGACGTTCTGTGAGCGAGAGTGGGAAGCTGAAGGGCTGGCCCGAACCGGACTAGCAGTGCACGTGATTCGCCTCAAGAGCCGCATCTTCACTGGACAATTCTGCTGGCCCCCACTCCTCCCTGTCACCAAATGCGAAGGCCATGGCCTCTTTCAAATTGCCATCATTACTTGCCCGGTGAAGTGCTGAAGTTGCGCGTGTACGCCTAACTCGTTGCTGGTGAAAAGTCTGTCTTCGCTAACACGTCAAATCACATGCTACAGTCTCTTTTCAGAAACCCCTGCAGGACTTTAGGATACGCTAGCCTTACATGCTCAAACAATACCAACAACCAGTCCTTCGCAGCCATATTGCTGTAAGGGATGATTGAGGGTTTTCAAAAATACATTGATGCCATGGTTTAAGATAAATCACCATTCAATCACTTCTGCCCATTATTCGACACCGCAGTAATACCAGCGGCCTTATCTCACTAGCGATATTCTCTATTTTACAAGGATACATGCTTACCTACTTTGTGACAGCAGAAACAACCGTTTACTGGGCAGTTTGCAGGCAACAGAAAGGGGAAATCGCCTGCATTAACAACACGCAGATTATTCATACCCAGACTTAGTAGTCAGAGTTCACCACCTTGCCCATTGCGCACGTGCTACCTAGGTGATAGCAACAGACTATCGTCTTTTCTATGCGTTAGCGAAAGCCTCTTTTGGCATATTCCTACTCTAATCGTCTAAGATGCCAAGCTATACAGCGCCCACCTCCCTGCCTCCCCCTCCTTGCAGCGCCCGGTTCGCGAGTTTGATTAATCAGTAAATTTCCCAGCAATCCAACTCCGTAGTGAGGATGTTACTGTTCTAGGGAGCCGTTATCGTAGGGTCCCTAAAGGGCCAATGTCCGCAATGGATGTACCCCCCAGCACAACTCGGTTATTCAGCTTACCAGCAGTGCCGCCGCCAACAATGCTAGAATCGAAGACTTGCTCCTCTATTATGCTCAGGCCTATCAAGATTAGACTTGAGGATCTCTAAACTTCAAGCGTGTGACGGCGAGGAGTTTTTTCAAGTCTTACTTGTAGAACCACGAACAGCGTCGCCTATGTTTCAAAGAGGAAATAAGCCAGTTCTCAGTGGCAGGCAAATGCCCGAGAGCAATGATTGGCTTTACATAAGTTAACATCAACAAACAGGCGACTACTCGTAAACCTCCGCCTTAATGCCAGACCGTATGCGCTGGGTGTGAAGATATATTTGTTTAAGCGCTACACCCACAAGAGCACAACCTAATTAGATTTATGGTAGTGTTCAACGTCGATATGGCTTGCTCGGCCACGCTAGTATACTTGCTGGCGTCACCAAATGGACTTTTCTAGCCCGCGATTCAACTCTACGTCCAATCAAACGAGATTCGTCAAGACTGCCTGGAAAAATATTTTATTATCGTCGATTTTGGCGATATTATCCGGTTTGCGGTACGAAAATACTTAGCATATATAAGTGAAATAGCTCATGGAGCTAATTTCTAGCAATCCAGCTTACTCGGTGCGTAACTGGCACTTTAGTACGATTCCGGAATCCCTAGCTCCATTTCAATTCAGCAACCTCTGCAGGAGGTATGATAAGCCATCGCACGCCATTTATCCGGCTTACTGCTTCTTGGCCACGAGGTTTCCAAGGTATAGACGCCTAAGATTCCAATGATAGGTAGAGACATCCACATAAATCAACACTAAGAAGATTTTAGGAAATAGTTCAAGCTAACCCAAAACAAAACATCCAGAAGAGCATATACTTCCATACACTCTCCTACACCTGCTAGAGCCTTTAGGCAGCATTACATACCCAAATTAATATCAACTGTGCCTAGCGTTCAAATACTCGTAGTTACCTTTATTGCTATGAACACACCAGACTCTACTACTCCATGAGAAGTATTGGTGGTCCCAGGCATGACTGCAGGCTACGACAACGATGTTTTTAGCATCTATCAAAACCGTCATAGACTTGACTCGATCTAGAAAAAGGAGCCGCCATCTAGTGCCATATCTGAACCATTCAGGCCTTCAATATAATGAACGAGTTCGAAATTCTCATTGTCTCTGGGTTCCTAATAGAAATTGCCAATAAGCTAATATCAGTCGACTACGTCGAGTCCGATGTAGTGGAGGCATTGGTGCAAAATTGAAGTGTTGTAAAAGGTTGTATTACTATCTAGGGGTGAGGAAGGGGTATTACACCTCCCTTTCCCTCGCTCATAGCTTATATAAGCCATACCTTCCTTACAAATATATATATATATGATTTTATAACAGGCATTATGGATTTGCACAAAACAAAGTCAAGATTATCATGCTCATTTGTATTAAGCTATTCTTTCTTGGTAGTACAAGATACTCAGAAGCGATGGAAGCATTATTGTTGGGGTTTAGTCAAATAATCGGACACGACTACAAAGAGTGCCCATACTAGTGTCGACATGGACGATCAAAAGGATCCCTCCACCCCTGAGGCACATTTAATCGAGATGAGATAAATGTAGGAGGGGAAGACTAATAAGAGCACGTATAAAATCCCAGTGAGCTAATGTTCTTACCATCGAAAACAAGATACCCGTTATTAATTCATATAAGGTAATATAGGAGGGTTATTTGACGTATCTTAAGTCATTAACAGTAAAACTAAGAACTAGCCAATCATTCCAGACATCTAGTGTTTGGTCCATCTGCAGTATTCAATATCAGCCTCACAGGAGACAATATCATTTCGCTCTTCAGAGGGCCGCAAAATATTGAGATTCGTTAAGACAATAGATATCATCAGTACTCGGCAGGCTAGACTCTAAGTGTCAGACCATTTCTATGTCGTCCAACCGTAGTTTGACCGTGGCACATTTGAAATTGGCATAGGTAATTAGGGATGAGAAGCTGGATTTAAGATTTTTGACTTGTGCCTTCCTCTTTCTGATATCGTCCCTTGTGATCCATGCGACTGTTCAGAAGTTTCCGGAGCCAAAGGGTCTGAAGTGGAGTCCCCGCAGTGGGAATTTACTCTGCTTTTGCTCTTTGACGCCCGGTTGGTGCAATGCTTGCAGGCCCAGCGGCTCGAAGTAACTGGTACCAATCGTATTTCTTCTGGAGAACACCTGGGGCGCTAGCATCCTTTGAGAAGGTGGGATTAAGCTGATTAGGTGTATTAGATTCGACAGGGCTGAGGATTTTTCAGCCTTATTACGTCAGCCCAATCCGAGCTCATGACCTCCAGGAAATCCTCAACAAATCCCGTCAGCCTTCCATTCTCTTTCCATGCCCAAAGTCATTCCCTTTGGCATCAGTAACAGTTAGTCTTTGGAGATGATATCGAGATATGCCAGATCAGATCGCTCAATCTAGGGTAGTCCGTCGCCGTAATCCCCGACCAATCAATTCGTGCATCGAATGCCGTCAACGGAAGTCAAGATGTAGCAAAACTCACCCTTGTCAAAATTGTACCGCATTTGGACGGGACTGTGTGTTTATAACAGTTCCAGAAAGTCAGCGGAAGAGGCAGAGGGAATCAGTTTCATCTTCCCAAGCCAATTGGACGCAGCCTCTACCATTACGAAACCAGTCGGAGAACACTAACTCTAACGCCACCACTACTACTCCAGGGACACCCCCACGTGACTATGAATGGGAAGCCTACCAACAGGATGTGGACTTGGATGATGATGTATGGGGGAAGCTTCCGGCGGACCCTCAGCCCGCTCATGATGGCGTCTACCAGGATGACGAAGAGCGCGACGGAGATGCGACTGATGCAAACTTGCAGATTGGCAGGATGGTTATGACGGAGAGGATTTGCGGCTTGTTTCGTCTACAATACGTAGAAGAGGTATATATACCGTTTTGATTAAACGCTTAATTTAATTGCTTACCTTCCGATCGTATCTCTACTAAATCCTTCCCTTATCCAGCTCGGAAGACTTCTTTCAGACAGACCTCGACGCCCATTATCACCAGTTAGTCAAAGGGTAGCAGAATCATCGGTCCTATTATCGGCTCAAAAGGTTCCTTTAGTATCACCGTCCCTGACACTTCTGTTCGGTGCCTCAGCGCAAGGGACTACAAGTAGCACTTCTGAAGTAGCACAACTTCCAACCAGGCTAGAAGCAGAAATACTCTATCAAAGATACCTAGAGTCTGTTAATCCAATTGCTCATGTGTTACATATCCCTTCCTTTAGACGTCTCTTTGAAAGCTTCTGGACGAACATCGATCTGGGCCACGCAAATTCGGAATCATCAGTCGCGTTAGTACTTTCCGTTTGCACTGCAGCTGCCGCTAGTTTTACTACAATTCAATCGAAGGCACATTTTGGTCTTCCTCAAGAAGACCTGCTTCAAAGGCTTCAGACGGCTACGGAGCAAGCCCTGGTGCGCGCCAAGTGGTCGAAAACAATAAATATCCAAACGCTCCAAGCACTTACGATATATCTAGTAATTCTCCTATTAGCTACACTAGACTCTTTGGGATGCTGAGCTAAGACTAGAT
This sequence comes from Glonium stellatum, assembly GCA_001692915.1. Classification (NCBI taxonomy): domain Eukaryota; kingdom Fungi; phylum Ascomycota; class Dothideomycetes; order Gloniales; family Gloniaceae; genus Glonium; species Glonium stellatum. The sequence continues at coordinate 50,156 of KV749508.1, forward strand.
ACCACAATGTCGCGCCCAAATCTCCCGTACCACTTCTGTAGTTGTTGGTGCGGTGATTCGCCTGGCGCAGTGTGTTGGCATACACCGTACCGGCAACAATTTCACAACATCCCTTAGCCCACTACAACGCCATATGCGCGCACTTCTTTGGTACCATATCTGCTTCCTTGATGTCAAGACTGCAGAAGCACAAGGGCCTCAGCCTTCGATCCGCTCTGATGAATTTGAATTGCCACTACCTCTTAACTTAAACGACGAGGTGTTTGAGCTAGGCTCCGCCAAATGGCAAGCACAACCGCTTCCTGATCCAAGCTGGACAGATACCACATTCTCTTTGATCCGTTTCGAATGCAATGAACTTCACCGTCTTATTTTTCGTGGCCGCGTTGAAATGGACCGCGGAGCCATCTCGCTCCACGACCTTCGCGCACGGGTCGAGGCCCGAAAGCGGCATATTAATTCGACATACCTCCGTTTCCTCGACCCCAAAGTCCCAATTCAGCGCTGTGCAGGTTTGGTAGCGACACTGCTCCTCTCACGCTGCGATTCGATGCTGCTGTACCGCCACCTCTCTCAGAATCCTCATCATACGCGATCGGAGTCTGAGAATAGGTTACGGGACATCCTTCTTAAGGCTGGTTTGACGACTCTTGAGACTGGTGCAACGCTCGAAACACTCCCTTCTCTTGGCCCCTGGGCTTGGTACGCGAGCACTTACCAACAGTATCATAGCGTGCTACTGCTTCTTACCGAGTTGTATCGCAACCCCGAATTACCCAGTAAAGAACGCATGATCACAATAATTGATCACGTTTTTGGGCACTGTTACGGTGTAGGTGTTCAAGAAAGATGTGGAGACTTACTTTGGACGATAAAAGAGAGCCTTGAAACATTCTACGGACGACGTGGTTTTAGGAAAAGCAGGATTAGCCAAACCCAACCAAACAGAGTGATAGAAGAACCTGGATCTTTCGGGACTGAAAACGGGCTGGCTCGTCTCTCTCTTCATCATCGGTCACAGATGGAGGGGCTGGACGGGGACATCGACACACTACTTGAGGGTCTTGGAAATGCATCCTCTATAGACGGCCTTGACGACTTCATAGCCACATTTCCTTCTACAGACACCGCAGCCATTTTTGTCCCCGCTGATTCGAGCGCCGAGAATGGCTGGATAGCTGGCGGAGGCGGTGGTCAATTACCACCGCTACAGCAATGGGTAATGCATACAATTTAAGATACATCACGTCATATCTGGAGGGGCTAACGTTGACACTAGGATAATTGGGAATTTCCAAATCCGGGCATCCAGCAACCACCGCCAGGGGTGATGTAAGATAGCGCAGCGCCCTAGCTGCCGACACTTTGCTTTTGTATAACAGATTGAGCAGGGAAAGGCTCATCTTGGAATTGGATACCCTGGATTAGCTTCGAGCGAACGAAAAAGTTTTGGCCTTCTTGCTCATCACTGAAGGCTGCTTGTTGGTGTGAAATATTATAGATTTGCAATGTCCACTTTTACTTGAGTGCTTTTTATATGCGTCAGTAGCGTGAAGTGATTAAACTAGTTGAATGCGGGGCTTCTGGCTTCCTCCTGAAGGGTATAGTTCTTGTCTCTGATGTTATGTTTTTGGGGAGCGAAATTCTGGCCAGGGCTTTGCTGAAGACCTAATTGGCTCTCTCCAGTGCAGTTGATCCCGTCCCTTCGAGGGAAGAAGACCGTGCAGTGCAGCCCGAGACATGTTAAAGTGGCCGTGCGTGATCAGCATGTGCTGCAAGTCGCGCTATCGGTAGAAGCTTTATCGAAAAGTGGGACATCGTAGATCTGTAGACGTTTGGATCCGTTGTCTCATCTCGTTAATCACTCATCCCAGAATATCATCGCAACGGCCAAATCCGCAGAAAACTTCAATTAAACCCAGCTAATTGAGAAAAACACAAATCATGCCCTCGTGAAATTAATAGTACACACCTTGCTTCGCTCCGCTACAAGAAGCCCCATGCAATTCAATCCCACTTTCAATTTACGCAAAACTCCGTTAGACTGCCCTGCAGTCCCGCTGAAGCGAAAATGGGGAAAATGCATAATGAACCTAATTGAGGAGCCGATTGCCACGCGAGAAAAACCCCAGTCTATTCCAGAAGCCACAGAACCAACCCGGTTCCCAATGCATGCACCTGAACTCTGAGAGTAGAAGGAGTGTAGAGAAATGCCCTAGAACGCTAGGGCATATGTGAGATAAGATGGGGTAAAGACGTCGACGCAAGACTAGTTCCTTGATTCGAGGGTTTTCTAGGACGTGGAAGCATGTAACTGGGGCAAATGTAGGCCCGCTCAGTAATGGGGCGTTTCTGAATTGCTCAACGCGCTTCTCTTCATCGGTGGGGGAGGTGGTGGCGGCTTCTTGGCCCTGGATGGTGGAGGTGGTGGAGGGGCTTTCTTTGCTCCTGGCGTTTCTGCCGCTGTCCAACTTGCCGCTCGGGACGGTACGCTTCCGTGGCTCGTGGCTGGGCTTGGTGGTGATCTATCTCGTCTTGACCCATTGCTCTCCTCATACGAATCGTCATACGGGTCCGCGAAAGAGTCAGCAGGTGCTGTTGGTCGTCTGACAGGACGTAGCTGTGCGCGGTTTGCCATTATAATAGAGGATTCGGTGGGGACGCGTGTTATGCGTGGCATAGGAGCGGGTGATAAGTCACGTTGTATGCGGGAGGGACCTTCGAACGTATTGGCGCGGTTGGCTGAAGGGCGAGAGGAGTAGCCACCGGGGCTTTGGGTTTGGTAATCGTGGCTTGGACCTGGTGATATTCCACGAGAAGAAAGTTTCGGGATTTGTATGCGCGGTTCTGGCATCGGTTCTTCTTCTGCCTGGTTGTAACGGTCTGCGTAACCGTGGGCAGTGTTGGAGCGTGAACGGGTAACACGGCGGGGTTCGCGAGTATCCCTATGATCGATATCCATTAGTAGCGAGTCCGTGTCGGAAGAGATGCTTTTATCCCGTAGAATATTGAAAGGGTCTCAATCTCTGCTTACCTTGCTGGCCAATCTCGCTTGAGATTGAGTAGAATCTCTCGACATCGGTCATAGTATGTCAATTCTGCCTCCAGAAACGCTGTCAAGTCTGCGACACTGTCCACTTCTGCTTCCTTGATATCTTGCATTCTCCTGTATACGTCTTCGCTAGATTCCTCATACTTGGCTTTTTGTGACCTGAGCTCTTCCTCGACCCTGAAGTCCTCTTTTTTGGCCTTCTGCATCTTCGCAAGGGAGGCATCGTAGGCAAGTCGACGGGTCTCGAGTTTCTTTCGTGCTGCCTGTACAGTGTCAGTGTTAAATGCTAACTAAATGCAGCACGACGTTGAAGCTGTGTCTTGGTAGGCCCACGATAACTTACTTGGTACTCTTTCATTTGAGCTAGAGAGCGCTCAAGGCCTTCTAGCCAGCTTGTAGTGGCGCCTGCAACGTATGTCTCCTGCATACGCGCGATCCTCTCATTTGCTCTGCCGAGTGCTGGAATGTGTTAGGACGACTGTTCTGATATGGTCTATGTCGGAAGGAGCCTAGCACTCACAAGATAGGCAATTTCCGAACTCTGAGTCTGGTTCGAAGTCTTCGCCATGGCTGACCATAGTGGAGCCCAGATATCCACCCGGGAGAGCTTTCTCCCTATCTTCTACCTCGTTACGCTTTGAAAGCGATTTGACATACATGGTCATGGATTTCTGAAGCTTTTCCATTCCTATGGAGGATTAGCAGTCGGTCAGAGTGAATTCTCATCCTTGACGACATATAGGGGGCCTTACCTTCGTATCTGAGTGCCATTTCCATCTCGAGGGCTTTGAAATCATCCGAGGTACTCGTCTTCGCTTCCCCACCCATCTTCTCGCCAGCCCACTGCTTGAGGCGATCGAGTTTCTTGTTGACATTCATGATTGCGTATTTGCGACTGTAGAGAACAGATTCAGCGAGTGGGTAAGCTGAGCGGTTGGTGTCGGATAAGGCGCGTTGGGTGGTGGAAGGATCTGTTGAGGTGACCAGTATTATCGATAAACAGCTAGGTCTTAGTAGTCAACAGCAACGCGCAACAATTGAAGGAAGCAGACGGCGAAGGGGATTGTGAGGATTGCGAGGATTGCGAGTGTCTGCAAAGGGGATGAGGTGTTCTCAGGGAGTATATTACAGCGGTGGAGTGGAGAAGTCTAGGAGTTTCAGGGCCGCGCATGCTCTCATTCTTCCAATCTGGGGTAAGCGGGTCTTATGCGGTCAAGGGTTTAAGGACTGGGCGATAAAAAGCAGGTGGCGGCCCACATCGCACGCCACTTGGTCACCACCTGGTCACCACTTGGTCACCACTTTGACCACCATCCGTGCATGCCTCGCCGTGCCTCGCCTCGCCCATTTTCGCAAGTCCAATCGCTGCCCCATCATCGTCCAGGCCCCAACCTTGGCGGCGGTTTGCTCTGGCGCCTCATGAGCACCGCTCTCCCAATACTTCTCAAACGCCGTTACAGACTTGAGGCCCTGACAGGAATCTCGTTTCGCGTTTCGCGTTTCACCCGCCCGCTAACATGTCCTTCTAACTTTAGCAAATCGTCATTGATATGCCCTTCATTCAACCATTCAATCGGAATCGCGCGGCTTTATATAGCAGCTGTGCAGTGAAGCGTGCACGTATCAGAACTGCCGTGCTAGGGGGGAACTATAGCCCTGCCGGCGCTTTGAGTCAATGTTTTTGTTTTGGGCATTTTATTTTCCATTTTCACATTCAGAGTGGATCCTCCCAGGATCTTGAAATGCACCAGCTTTCTATTCACAGGCGCGATTGAGTACTACAACCGTGAAACAAACCGAAGCCGTAGCAAAAGAGAACACCCAAAGCCATGCACCCATATCTCGTCCTTTAGTCCTTTGTCTTTTGTGTACCACGAAGTAGACCCGTTCTCCGCGCAGCGATGAGACCAGCCTTTTGACCTTGTGCAGCGTAACGAGAGATAGTAGAAGCTTTACCAATATGTTGATGGTTACCACCACCGTGAGGCTATAAGTTTCGCTTAGCAATCTATTCGGAAGCGTCGGAGCAGCTGTGGGACTTACATGGTCGACAGGGTTCATGGCAACACCACGGGTCTTCGGCCATGAGTTGCGCTTCACAGCGAACTTGTGCTTGGCGCGCGATGCCTCTGCAATTCCCATTAGTCTTCTTCTCCCATATTTACTTATTATTCCTGTACGTACTCAATAGAGGCTTGTCTGTCCTTCCGCCGCCAGCGACGATACCAACCATACCACGAACGCTGCTCTTGACAACCTTCTTTGCACCGCTGGGGAGCTTGATTCTCGTCTTGCCCTCATCAGGGTTGTGGCCAATGACTGTGACATAGTTGCCGGAAGTTCGTCCCAAAGCGCCCCGGTCTCCAATCTTCTCCTCGACGTTGCTGACAACGGTACCTTCTGGAACGGAGCCTAGAGGCAGCACGTTGCCGACAGTCAAGCTTGCGTTCTTGCCGGCGTAGATGAATTGGCCAGTGTACATGCCCTCGTTGGCGATGAAAGTCTCGGTGTGGAGCTTGAATCGATACGGATCACGGAAGACGACCTTTGCAAGAGGAGCACCACGACCAGGGTCGTGGACTATATCCTTCACAACTCCCCGAATGTAGCCGTGTCGTTCGGCATAGTCGAGTGATCGGAATTGCGCAGGAGCTTTGTTTAGGCGGGTGTGGGCCGTGAAGATCGAGCCGCGACTTTGAAGATTATCAGTATCTGGAATACATATAGGGAATTGAATTACACCCATACCCCTTCCTCTGGTTTCTGATCACGCGACCCTATTGAACGTCAGTCAAAGCCCATTCTCTGATAAACAATATTGCCGTTGGGTGTAGTTGTTGGGTGTAGTTGTTGAACGTATCTTGGGAACAATCCCGAAACCTCTGCTTTCGAGCAAAACCAGAAGGATTGTGTGTTCAATGTCTGAATTGAAAGCTTCAAAATAGGAAACTCTCTAGCTTACCATCTTGAGTCCAGTTGTCGTGGAATGAAGTTCGTGATGCAAATCTGGGCTGCTTGGACGATGTTGAATTTCCTCAGTGTGTGCGTAAGCGAGCCATTAATCACGTGAACTGCAAGCGTTGGGTTGCCCTCAGCCCACTCCCCTCGCTCCTACGCGCCTCCGACTCTCACTTCATCACATTGCTCTCCCTCCTGCAGAACATTCTGAACGACCCATATTAAAACCCATGCTACGATTCTAGTTTTGAATTCAGATCTCTATGAACGCTAATGCTGCGAAGATGGTGTCGGGCCAAAACTACACGTGGACCGGCTGTTCAGGGATCCTATACTAAAACGCATTCTGTCCTGCTGTCTTACAACACTGTCGGTTGCTAGGCTATTATTTTTTGCAAATTGGGCTTATTAGCATTAATCCATTCATATCTGTAGGTTTGGGTGAAGCTTTGTTCTCCTACCATACTTGCTTATTGCCCCGTTTCGTGGCCAAGGAGCTTACTCTTTACAATCTACGGTTTTCACTTTAATATCTGCCTAATCTACTTTTTCTATGCTTGTCTGTGCTTGTTCTTGTGTAATGGGCACGGTGCACGCGGGAAATGATGGCAGTGTTCTCCATTTCTTTTTAAAAGAGACGGAATAGCAGATTTTATCGTCGTCATCGCCATATTCACGGGTGTGGATTGCTCGATACCCTGCTCGATGCTGGCGTTGTGGATGACCGTGTCAGAAAGGCCGGTTTCCCCACCATTTCATGAGAAGAGATTGCGATCATCGAGATCTCTGGGCCTCGTCCGAAGCTGAGTCTCTAGGTTGTACCGCCGTTCAAACGTTCAAGCTCGAAGGGAAAGACATGACGAGTTTTGAAGTGTCACCGTTACAGTGTCGCATCAGAAATGTACAGGTTGGGCGCTGCTTGCAGCTGGCCGCTGTTGGGTCGGGGCTGAGGCTCGCGTGTTGCTTTGCGCCCGACCATCGAGCAAATTCCCCTCCGCTCGACGCATCGACCCTCCATCATTAATTAACAATACCAGACTACTTCGCGATGCTCCTTCTGCGACTTCATATTGCGATGCGATCGAATGCAAGATTGTAATGTTGGATGCGGAGGTTATCATGGATGGAAAACCGACGCACGGCGTATCAGCTCGCCTTTTTACGTCTGCATTTTTGCACGTTATATAGACCTAGAGACCTAGAGACCTGTCGCTACCTGAAGTTCCAATAAACTCTTGTTTTACCATATTCGCCTTTTCTCCTGACTCTCCCACTTTGGAGTCTCCTGAGAACCAAGCACCGGGCAAAGACTGGTGATTTGCAAAGCTGCTGTGAAAACATCTGACTGATGCTTTATGGGGGACTGGCGAATCAAGGCGGTCAAATTACGTCGTGCGGTGTGGTCTATGCCTAGCTTCCTTCATCGTCCTCCCTCCATTCCCAACCCTCGAAACGCGCACAATCACCGCACTTACCCACCTAGCCGACAGGACAACGACAACAAAGTCAACAGCAGCCACCAAGATGAGCGACTCAGAGTCCTCTGCTCTGTCCTCACCCCCTTCAACGGATGATGAAATGCCAGTGATTATCTCAGCGCCGAAGTCTTCCGTAAAGTCCACCTCCAAGAACAATGCTTCTATCCTCAGCTTCGTCGAGTCTCCTCCGGCGCGGAAGAAACGCCCAGCATCCCCACCTCATGAGGAGGTCCTGGCGGATAATCCTGATATAGCTGTAAGTCGATATCGCGTAAATCACGTCTTGGTGACGTGAATTACATCCATACACGGTAAACCTTGACAGGCGCATCTGGCTAACGCTATACAACACGCAGTTCATTGTAATGTTTAGATCGCGCTTTTCAGACGCTTTTCCTGCAAAATTACCCCAACTGGGGCCACAAGATATAGAGAGGGGGGTAGTTGATCCATTGCCGTCGCCGCAAGTGGAGAGTCTTCTTTGCGCTCTTCTTGGATTAGTGCTCAATCGCAAGAAATATGTCGAGTTAGTAGCCGACCCTATCTACGTTATCTGCGCGAGACTTTGGTCGCGTTAAGATGTTGAAAATATATTTTCTAGCTATTACCTGCTAACGTTTGCTATGATTTTACAGGAGAGGGCATTATGGCCGAGCCTTGGAGGAGGCCATACAGACCCAGAAGCATCAATGGCCAAGATCTTGGAATGGAGTCAACCCACTCCATGGAGGCCGATCGTTCAATACCATGAGTCCACAAGAACGCGTCCGTCTCAACTTTCCTTGAACTTATCGCTGCGCACCCCCGCTGACCTCCTTTATCACAGCTCACCCTCCTCAAGACCCTAATACTCTGGAGTCTTCACGGCTCAGAAGCAATCTCAACCATTATCAAAGATTCATACAAACAATCTCGGTGGGACAATGATGAGAACCAGCCACTTTCTGTACAGGTCTGGGGCCGCGACGGGGATAAACGACGCTATTGGCTCATCGAAGGAAAGGATGATACCTCCTTCAGGGTCTATCGGGAGAGTAATCCCGCACTCAAACATAATACCTGGTGGAGTGTTGCTGGTTCTATTGACGAACTTCACGTTCTCTCCCAGAAACTCACGGAGGATGGTAGCCAGGTAGCTAGAAAACTGAGCGAGAAAATCTCTAACGCCATTCCTCGTTTCGAGGCTACCGAAGAGGTAATACTGCACGCAATTATACGATTATACCTTAACTATTATCGCTAATCATTACGCAGAAACGCAAGCGCCGAGATTATCGCTTAGCTCGTAAGGCTGCCTTTAGCAGGCCCGAGCCGGGTTTTTCGCTTTACGAAGGCAGGACGCGAGGCAAGCGTATGAAGTATACGTTCTCAGACGAGGAAGAAGAAGCCTCTGATGCTACATCTACCCGGCGGTCAACGCGTCAGTCAGGGAGAGCGACGCCGGCTGCACCATCCGGTCCAACTGTTACTGCGAGTGGTCGTCAAGTCAGATCGCGACATGTAGGAAACTATGGAGAGTCGTTGCTAAGTGGGCAAACAACTACCGACAGAGTTTCGCCAGCGACTGGAGAGTATGAGCGGTCTGACGCTTCGGAAGAGCCTCATCCTGCCCACGGCCGTGCCACTCGCGGTGCCACTCGTGCAACCACCAAGCCTGTCAACGGCTGGCCTAAAGTACGCAAACACATCGAGGGTTACAATTCTGTTGATGAAATGGAGGACGAAGAAGATGCCAGTTCATCAGAGGGGGACTGGGACGGCGGCGATGATGACGATGAAGTTCCCGATCAAATGGATGTTGACGATGATGATGATGACGACCTGAGCGAGGAATCGTCCGAAGACGCAGCTGAATCCAAGCAAAAACGCAGCTTGGTAGTCAGCCTTCGTTACGGAAAGGGGTCTAGCTCCCCTATTGCAATAAAGGACGAAATCACTGTCAAGCCATCCTCATCTAATGCCCGCGGCCAAGGGCAGCCCAATGGCTCTACCATCCCGGCTTTTTTTGCCAGTACAACTGCCGCGGCTGTTCCGGGTGGTGCTTCTCAGGCGCCAGCCTTGTCAGGACCAGTCCAAGCGACACCATTACAAGCTTATCGTGCGCCCTGTTCAAAGCAGACCGACTCTGAAAAATCATACGTCACACCTACTCAGGTACCTTTCAAGCCTCAATTTCCTTCTACAATTACGGGTACAACTACTACGTCTGAACCTCCAACCCAGACGTTCCAGAACCCCGTCATGCCTCAGACCGCCGCCTTTAGTTATCATTAGTATTCTAACTTTCTTTGGCCACTTCCAATGTCAGCCATATCTAAATCTTCTGCTATCATACGCCGTAGAATTGCCCTATGACTGGGGCAACAGGTTTTGGCGTCTGTGGTGGTTATGCTTTATCTGATTTTTCTTTACCGAACTATACGGCTTCCACGAGCAATCATCTTGCTTATAAGGAACGGAAGACTGGGATGGGTGGCCTATGGCTTGCTTTCGCTGCTTTCTGTATACTAGAATCAGTCTTCTGAATCGGGCTGCTCGGGGGTGGCTCCACTGGCTGGACAGGATCACGATGGGGTGGCTTTGTGTTACGAAGCCAACTCGATACCAGAATATGACTTTTTTTTGATCATGCTAGTTCGTGGACATGATGATATAACTCGTGCTGTGTATTTTACAGTTTGCTCAGATGCATCGATATGATACCCAACGCCAGCCCACGCTTCAAGTCAAGTAGAACTGCCGAACAACATCTGCCAGCGCAAAAATGCTGCAACCCCCCAAGCCAAGTCTTCCC
>KV749510.1:0-19619 GCA_001692915.1 Glonium stellatum
GGTGGTGGTGGTGGTGGTGGTGGTGGTGGTGGAGGTGGTGGAAGAGGTGTGGTAGTGGTGGTGGGTGGGAGAAGGGAAAGTGACAGGCCAGACTGCGGACCGTTCCCGCTCGAGCAGTTTAGTTGGTTAGTTGGTCAGTTGGCTCGTTGGTTTGTTCTAAGAGGGGAGTGGCTTGGACCAGAGCAGGACACTATTTTCGGGCTGCACCTTGAACCCTCCGACGCACCGACGCACTCTCGCACTCACGCAACTCACGCACTCAGCAGCACTCAGCCTTCTTCTGCCGCTTACCGCCGAAGGATTATTGCGATTTGCTGCTGTGCCCGCTGTCAAAACAAGTCTCGTCCACCAGTCCAAACCTACCCACACCCACTCATGTCCATGAACGTCCACTCACCTGAACTCCCACATCCACTCACATCCGCTGCTGCCATGCCGTTATCCCTCTTGGGACAGACGAGAAAGCTGCTCACTTCTTTCTGTTCCTTTGCCTTGCACATGCCCAGCACCACCAGCCCGCACACACTCTTGCCCACGCACAGCGACACATTGACACGCTGACACACAGACTCACGAGCACTCTCGCTTTCGAGCACTCGGGCACTCGAGCACATTCACCCAATCCACACACGCGCTCACTCGCTCACTCACTCACTCACTCGCCCACTCACTCACTCATCCACCCACCCACCCTCTCTCCCTTCCTCCCTCCCCCCTTCCCTCTTCAGCCAGCCTGAGCCCGCCCGCCCGCGCAACCTGCCTATGCCTTCTCTCGCTCGGCCTTGCCTACATTCACCCTCCTAATCCAGCCTGCCCCTGGCCCAGCTCCCTGCCTGCCTCTTCTGCACGCCGGACTCTGCGAGCATCTGGCCATCAAATTGCCTGCTGCACACCGAGCGCGCAATGATGGCTCTTGACGGCCGATCGGGCGGCTATTGGCCTGAAGCGACAGCCGCACGCACCCTCAGCTTGTGCCCTCGAGCGCACGAAGCCGGCGACGGGGACAGCCCTGGGACAGCTGTGTCGCCGTCAGGCCATGCCCGCTCGCTCCCTCGCTCCCTCGTCCCAGCCCTGGCGTGCAACTGGGAGTTCTGATACACCCGCTGCCGCTGTGGGGAGGAAGGAATCGCGCTGGTCCGTGATGTGAAGGTCGAGAGCGAAAAAAGCTACGCGCGCTGAAACTGACGGCGACCAAAGCCTTGGTTGGACCGGCGAAATTGACGCTTGCGGGACGAACGATGGTGGTTGGCGGGGAGGGCTAGGCGTAATACGGGGTGCAGTCTGCCCGGGCGGCGCACGCACTGCTGCTCTCTCTCTCCATCACCACCTCCATTCCATCCCATCCCATCCCATCCCATCCCTTCCCAGCCTTTCCCTTCCCAGCCCATCCCTTCCCAATTCCCTCGCTCGGCCTGGTGCCCGCGCGCATCGCCGTCCTTGCACATCGCCGTCCTTCACGCCTGTCCCCTTGGCGTTTGACGCAGGGGACCCATAAATAGACACTTTCTGGTCCAAGCACCGCGCAATCTCCACCACAGCAACCCGCTCCACCCACGCATCCAGCACAGGCGGGCAGCCAAGGGCTCAGCGACCCTGCCGGCAACCCCACCAGCAAACCACTAGCGACCTCTAATACGTACGTAGCGACCAGTGGGGACCCTGTGCATCTGGGCATTTTCGCTGCACTCCAATCTCTGCAGAGGCTTGCGGTTGCCCGCGTCCCGCTAATCCCTGCGCGCCTCAGCCCTCTAGGGCGCCGCGACGCGATTGCGACTTGCAACGGCCGACCAAGGGCAATCGACGTCAAACGCCAGGCAATAGGGATGCCCCGCGAGATGAGAAGGATTCGGACGCCTGTTGCAAATAATATGTATGAGCTTACCGCGCGAGCGGGCATAATGCGTCGCTACTGCACAGAGCACGTCACAGCCTGCATCCCATCTCCCCTATCTCCCCCATCTCCCTCTCAACTTCTCTCACCGGTTTGGAGAGCTTGGGCTTTCGATTGGAAGCGGTCCGCTCCTACGACTTGTGTGCCTGTGTGTCTGCGTGCCTTCGTGCCTGGTCCGCGTTCTGTCCTTGTGTTTTGTGCGTCTGCGTTGGCGCCTATGTCTGTGTATCCGTAGTGGTTATCTTTGTCTAATGCCTGGTGTCTGTGCCTGTGCCTGTACCTGTACCTGTGCCGTTCCCTCGAGTTGATGAGGCTGCCGTGATACAAAACAAAAAAAAAAAACCTTGCGCGTGCACACACACACGCACACCATACTCCCTGCTCACGCAATCCCGTACGCATACCTGGCTCGCATACAAACCCCATTCCGCTGCCGTTGACATTGCCGGTGTTGCCCTTCCACAACGTGAGGTTAATTAGAGGTCAGCATCACAACATGTAATGTACCTGTACGTAAACAACACCGGCAGCTCTCGTCCACGGCCTTACCACGCGGCTGGAATCCCGTCGGCAAGGTTTCACCCTCTCTCGTTCGGTGCGGCCGTTCCGCGACCGAGATGGTGGGCGAAGAGGGCGTGGGTGGGCAAACGGTCTGACAGGTCTGACGCAGCTGGCGGGTTCCCAAGATGCGGAGTTCCCGTCCCAATTGTCTCTCACCACCAATCACCTCCAACCACCCGCAATAAAGTTGCCCGGCAGTCCGCGCGCCATGTGCGTTCACGCTTCCAGCGAGAGAGATCAACCGGTCGTGGGACCCTGCCTGGCTCCAACCGCGGCCAGCTGTGGCCGTTGGGCTGGGAACAAAGCAGCCGCCGCCCCAGCTGCTGCTCTCGCCGCGCATTCTGCTCCACGGCCTTCGCGACGCGGCCCATTCGATTGGCCCTGTCGAGTCTGCCCTGTCTCGAAGATCGGCCTAGTCGAATCGTCGTGTGCCGTTGGTTGTCGCGAGACCTTGACCTATCACCACTGCCTTGACCTTGACCTACCTTGGCCTTGACTTGCCTTAACCTCCCTTGACTTCGGCCGTGCTCAACCGTTTCGCGTGCGGCGTCCACCATTTTCCCGTTTTGTGAGCCACCGTGCTATCTGCGCAGTTGCGAACCTCCTTGCCTGCACAGTGCGGCGATACGTGCGGCGACACTGTGCTCTACGGACTTCATTTGCTGGCAAAAATCCACTAACTGGCCCGTGCGCTGCCTGATCTGAAATCCGAGTGAGAAGTTAAAATGACGGTAGTCAGCCCGCAGCCTGCCTCCCCGCCAAAACTCGTGGCAAAGATATTACTGCCGCTGCGTCTCCCTCACCCTCTCGATCCAAAGGAGAAGGTGCAAAGAACGGACTAGAAATCTGCGCTGACATTCGGTGGTACAAAGCTGCACGCACTTCAATCAATGCATTGCAACTGCAGGAATCCTTCTGCACCTTTTCACGTGGGAAGCACGCTCAGCACTCTTAGCACTCTCAGCACACTCAGCATGCTCAGCACGTTCCTCACCATCCCTCGGGTTTGAAATAGATGTCCGCTGTGTGCTCATAGCTGCTTAGCCACTATACTCATGGGCTTCTTCTTTCGCATGAGTGCAGGCTGCTATGAATAGTTTCAGATATTGAAGCTTCATTTCAACCTAATCTCAAGGATGCCCGAAAATCAAGTTTAAGCGATGCAACGTGACTCGTACAAAACGATCAATGTTGTGAGAATTCGCTCATCTGTGTTGAAATATCACTGCAGTCTGCTCCCGAATGAGACAAAGATTGTCGAACAATCCACGACTGCATATACCTGCGACGCACTATAGCCTCTAATGACATCTTCACACCCCATCCCGATACCCAATCTTGACACCCCATCCCATACGGGCACAATGATCGATCTGCCTTCAACGCCCCGGCGGACCCGCTTGGCAGCCTCAGGAATTGTTTGCCTAGACTAGCCAAGAGCATTCGCCGACTCGAGCCAGGCACCCTGTGCGCCCTCGTCCACTCTGCGAAGAGTCCAACGGCGCAAGGAACCCAAGAACACCAAGACGCAAGCCCTAAGCCCACGCCGTCGCGGGATACGTGCATAAGGAGACAAGTGAAACAGCCCGTACACCCTCCCGTCCACGCACGGTCATGACATTGCGCGCTTCTAGGCCTTCCAATCATACACCCATTTCACCTGGTCACGCAGGAGAAGCTCGGAGTGTAGGAGGCAAGAAGCAGGCAGATGGCGTGGCGGTTTTCAGGCCCTCAATCGGGACAAATCAAAACACCGAAATACTTCGATTCGGACTCGAAAGACCCCGACTGCGGACTTGCTCAGGTGGAATCTTACCAATTCATTTCTGATTATTCTCGCTGCCTCTTCTTGTGGCGTTCCATACATTCTATGATGATTCTGTAATCAATTATTAGTGGTTCAAGCTTGCATATTAACCATTTGATCTTATAGAGTACAGCCTTAGGCTAATGCTGTCATGAGCCTCCAAAGTACTGGCGAATCAGAAGCAACCTCCAAACTAACCACCTTTCGCATGATACTCAGTTCCTGTGCCTTTTCGACTCCTACAATTCTGCTTTAGCATTTCATACATTATTGTTTTGGTTATTGCACTTGTTTAGTTTATCTCATTCTTTGGATGACCCTCCAGCAATCTCGTATATCCTCAAGAACAAGTTCTTCCCAACCGTTTCATACTTAACTGACAATGCTTCTATCGCACAACTCATTTCTTCAACTCTCTCATAATAGGTCTTCAACATGCCAAACTCTTCTTTATCCAGATCCAAACCTCGGTGAACTAGATATGCTAGGCACGGATAGAAAGCACAATCCGCTAACGAGAACACCTTGCCAGCCACGAACTCGTTCGTCTTGAGATATCCTTCCCAAAACGCCAGCTCAGCTAGTGTATTGCGGTACGCATCTACTATTCTCTCTCTATTCGACGTTTCCTTCCAGCGCGGCAGGCACAAGAGCTCAATGTCTTCAAACACATTGTGAAGATTTTCGGACTCGTGAAAACGCTGCAGCGTTGTTTCATAACTTTCCTTGTCAGCGGGCTGTGGCATCAACGGCTCTGCCGATGGATAGTATGTCTCCAGATACTATAGAATAGCCATGGACTCGATGACAACGGTTCCGTCTTCATCGATCAACACCAGTGTCTTGCAGCGCGGGTTGATGGCAGCGAACTCAGCAGAACGCGTCTCCTTCGGCGTAGACACGACATGAAGGCGCCTTCGCGTGTAGGCGAGCTTTCCGCTCGCCAGACATAGCATCACGCGCCAGCTAGGGATGGAGCCACTGACCCAGCAAAGGGTGCGGTGAGGATCGGCGGGCTCTGCCGCACTTGCAGCAGCGGTGGAGAAGATCGCGTCGATACCGAGCACCTGGCCGTAGCATCTCTCGATTTTCTGGAAGGCGTCCTGAGACAGGCTGGGGCTTGTGGCTGCCATGCACTCGCGGATGACGCGGACCTGGTAGCCGTGGGAAAAGGCGTCCGTAAGCGAAGCCAGCACGCAGTTATTCGTTGTGACACCTGCGAAGTACAGAGGGCCGGTTTTGACTTTTGCTTCTCGACCACCCATGCATGCAGCTCAGTTTCTGTGAAAGCTGAGAACCATCCCTCGGTGATGATTGTATCGCCGTACGCGCTCACCAGCTCTTGCACAGCTGCAGGAAACGCTGCGCCCGTGGAGCCTGGAGCGCAGAACTTGCGTTTTCCGGTGTGGGTGCCTGATAGATGCTCATCATTCGTAGGCACGTCACGGCACTTATCACCCGGAGGACGCGACAGGTAACGGACTGGCTTCTGCGAGTCCGGTTTGATCTGGGTGTCGAGATACTCGGAGCGAATGGCTACAATGGGCCATCCGTGAGCCTTGAAAATAGCACAGGCGGAGCTAAGGTGGGTGAGAAGCTCGGCGATTGGGATATGTTTGTCTTTCAGAACACCGGATGGAGAAACGAAGTCGTTTTGGAGGTCGATGATGAGCAGCGCTGGAGGCATGTTTTCCTCAATGCCACCTATTTTGACGAATTTGGTAGATAGATCACGGCCATTATATTAGAGAAGTCACTGCAAATCACATGGCCTCAGAGTCATTCATGGTCTCCGGCTGAATTCGGAGGTGGCTCTCTAGGCAACGAAAGCGATTTCCAGCCGCAAACTCAATGGTGCAACGATGTCCACCCAGACAGCCAGACACACACACACACACACACACACCGCCCTGATTTTGCGCTGGAACAAACTCAGCCTGGCTCCTTCGTCACACAGTGCTCTCTCAGTGTCGTATCGATCTGATTATCGGCTGCATCTTGCCCACAAGCTCGAAAGAAGGTTGAAAGAAGCGCCGCGCCAAGGCGTCAGTCACGCTGCCGCAGCGCCACCAACTTTGTCATGAAACCGGTCGCTGCAAAAGCCGCGGTCGTGAAACGGGTGCTGCTCATCGTTAACGCCACCAACAGCTTACCTTGCTGCATGTACCGCAATTCGGCCTAGCACGACAGAGCAGTGCGGATTCGCATTCTCAATTCGACTTTTGGGCATCATTCGCTCCTGTGCTATCCAATCCATCCAACCCATTCAACCCAACCGCAACACCCGCAGCAAAGAATCCTCCTTGTCTGACCATCAGTTTGGATTATCAGACCGAAGTGAAACATGCGGATATAATAGAGGGGGAGGAAGGGCGGGTCGGCATTCAATCCCCATCCTAGCCGGGGCCTGAGTTACCTCCCGCAAGCCTTTTTTTCGACTCCCCACGCGGAAAAACATGCGAGCTATTCTTAGCTTATCTTCCAAGCTTCCCACCACCACATGCCGCTTCGCTTGGCTTTCGCTTCGCTTGACCATCGCCGGCGAAAAAGACACAGCCACCTCGATCGGTCGGCTTCCCCGCATAATCCCATCACCTGTTTTTGGTCGTCAAGGCGGAGCAAAGCAGCCACATGAGCAGCAGCAGCAAGCAGCAGTAAAGCCATCTCGCTTTGTTTCGCAACAGAACCGAGCAGACAGGCAGGCAGGCAGACAGGCAGGCAGCGCAGGATCTGCCGGAATCTGCGAAGCGGGCTGGGCGATGGATTTTGGTCGATCGGCCCCGGCGGTTCCGAACGAAGTTTCGCTGAGTGTTTGAAATATCGACTTTTGTTGCCAGGCTGTGCGTTTTTGCGCTTTTGGTGCTGTGCTTTGTTGCTTATGCTCTGTGTGCTTGGCGGATTCCTTGTCCTGCAGCCAAAAAAGCCTGCTATTTTCGCCCAGCCTCGTTGTTGGGCGACACCAGCCTCTCTCTTCGCTTCTGGCGGGTTTGTCACACCACAAGCGGCCCATTCCTTCGCCGGTTAGGGCGGAGATTGCCCATTTTGCCAGTCCTTCATAGGTGCACAGAGGAGGAAAAGATCAGGTAAGCTCATGGTATACGCTGACCTTTTGGAAGGATCCGATCCTTCATCTATCGATGAGGATGAGGTAAGCTTAGATCTTTCTCTCGCCACGTGCGTGGTTAGGCGGAAGGATTTTTAGGAAATGCATGGTCAGACATTGCGGGAGTCCTCGGACGGCCGTTAAGGCCACACCGATGAGCCCGTTGACGATCTTTGCGGGCTGTCTAACTTCCACTCAGTCATGGATGAATCCTGAAGGATTCTGCTGTGTAGATCGCTAGCAGGATTCAGGGTTCAGGAACAACGCGGTTGGATGACGCGGAAGGAATGACGCGGAAGGAGCTGTCTCGCCTGATGAGTAAACCTCTTGAGTTGTACATGCTTAAAATAAGGTCCCAGAACTTGGAGATCGAGCTCTAAGAGCCTGTGATTTATGTAGTGGCACATAGAAATGTTCTATTTTGACATTTAACAAGCCTCAAATCTAAACCCAATAGTATTTGCCCACTCCCAAGAATAATATCAGGCTCCTATACTTGGTTACTTATAGCTCATGCTAATACTAAGCTAAGTCATATCTTGCTCATCCTCAATCTAATCATCAAATTATCTCAAATTTGGTTGTACACCAATAAAATCCGTCTCGCATTTATTTCGAGAAACTCTGATCCTCTACCCCTTAAACTTCCAGTTTTCCCTTGTACTAATTTAGCACGTACCTCCATAGATACGGACATTGAATGCTACAAACCCATTTTCCTCACAATGTGCCTACTTTTAGCTTTAATTCTTGCGAGCCTCTATAGAACCTAGCTGTTGATTATAGTCTCTAAACTTTTAACTTGGTTTTTCCCAAGCAGTTTGCTTTCCACAGCCTTGACGTCCCCGGAAAATTAATTTCAATGGCCTTGCTCCCGAGCCAAAATTGAACTATACTGCATGAAAAATTAGGGCTGTGCTTCGAATACCATCCAGTGCATGCATTAGCTCTTCTGGTAATTTTTGCGCCAACCAATGGAAGGCCTCGAGACCACATCGAACTTCCTTTTTCTAGGTGCCCGAGAGCAACCCGTTATCCAATCCAAGCAACCACACTAGCAGATCCCCACCGATAGCCTCACATAAGAGATCGTGCTGCACAACGCTCCCCCAGAAATCCATGTCATAAGCATCATAAGCATCATAAGCTGACCCGGCGCAAGATCCCTCACCCTTCCGCAAAGCTGGTGTCCTAAACAGCCTTCGCAAAGAAACCGCAGCCTGATCTACGGTAGCAAGGCAGTGTGACGCCAGCATTCAGCTCTAGCGTCAGAAGAAACCGCAGCCTGGATCTGGATCTGCGGTAGCAAAGCAGCCCTCCAAGCATCGCGATACTACCCACCTACCTAACCCGCCTACCCAGCCCTCCTCCCCTCGCCACCTCACCCGCTCCCCAACCTAGCCCAGCTCAGCTTGAACCCGCATGCCCACCGCCTAGCGCCCTGCTCCAGCCAGCGCGCTCTGCCAGCAACGGCTGTCCCCCAGACCTGCCGTCGTCGAGCCTTGTCTCTATAGCCTTCCATCCCGTCTTAGCCTCCTCCCTCAAGCCTGGGCTGGCTCTAACGTTTACAGCATCACCCTCTCCCTCTCCCTCTCACTCTCCCTTCCTCCTCCTCCTCCCCAAACCTGGGCCGCTGACACCACTGGCACCCTGCCTACCTACCTGCCATTTCGGACGCCCCGAAGAGGGAGCAGTTTGCGGCGGCGGGGACGGCGCCGACGGGGTCATGCAGCTAGTTTACATCGCTGCTGTAGTAGGGTCGGTGGAGGGGGTTCACAGGGTCCGTTTGAGGGGCGGCTGCGTCGTGGACAGGGGGTAGGTCAGCTGGGTCTGTTGCTTTGCTTTCGTCTCTCGACTATTTCTTGGGGGGGAAGGGGGGGTTTGAGGGGTTGGCTTTCTGCTTGGGTTTAGGTGTTGTAGATATCGATTGGGCTGCCTTATCTTTATGGTTGATTGAATTGCTCAGATTATCAGTTATAGTTAACTATCAGCTGGAGTATCTACTACTGGCACTGGCTTTGAGCTTTCCCCAGCCTTTTCTCCTTCTTATCTTCTATCTCTCTGGCCTATTCTATCTCTGCTCTTAGATCTCTGGATTATACCTCCTCCTGTTTGGCTCCCTCAAATCCTTAGAAATATGGGGTAATGTTACCTAGAGTTATCCTGTCAGTAACTCTTCTGTCTGATCCTTAGACTTGCAGAATCATTTTGTGTACTATACCTTAAGGCGGCGTATAAACTGTACTTTGCAAAATTTTAGTTCGATATCCGCGTCCTTTTCGAAGCACTCAGCCGATACTCTCAGTAGCCTCCTTCAAATGTGACCCGTCTCAAAGACTGGATAGTCATAAGTGCCACAAAACCTGGCTAGATTATTGGTCACTCAATCTTAAAGTGGTAATTAGTACGTAGCCCTTGCAAGTTGGGTCTTCTTCAGCTGGAACGGAGAAGTCAAGACACTAAAGCCGGTAGTTCCCCATCATAGAGGAAAGATCGTTGCGGTCGATGCATCTGGAGGAGATTCGTATCCGCTTTAGGTAAGTCATGTTGGTCTAGCCAATCTTGTTTTTCTAGATAATTGCATCTGTTGGATTCCAGGCTCGGAATGACGATTCACTGTGGTAAAACTTTGCGGCTTCTTCGTGGATGTCTCTGAATGTTTGCGTGATTGATAGGTTTTCCCCAGATCACCCATCGTACTAGTCTAGGCTTATTGCAACCAGTTGATCCTTCGGGCCAAAGGGTAATTCGTAAATTCAGTGACGGATATCGTACGGAAGTGAAAGAATGGGATGAAGTGTCAACGCAGAAGGCTGAACCCATTTTCCAGACTCGTTACGGCTTGTAGGTGAAACCTCTCCTTCTTGAGTTGGGAAGATAGACGGATAAATGTTCAGGGTTAAGGTAGGGAAGAGGTAATGGAATAATTTTTTTGGGGAAACTCAAGAAGAAAAATGTAGCCACTTGGTAGGCGGAATTTAGTGGATATAGGCATCTGGATACTGTTGACTCCCTGGGAAAGAAAAATATTTCCACTCTTTATTCGCGTTTTTGGTGCCTTAATAATCTTTCATTTAGCACGCTGACTACAAAGGTAAACAAGTGTGCATAATTATTCCATCTATACTGTTGAAGATTTTCATCAGTACTTTCAATTATGTGTGTTTTTTCTCTACTTAAGCTGGCTTCCCCCCTCTAAATCACTAGGATATGTTTACTACTCTGCGAGAACCCTACTACTTAGTCCTTAAGGGGGATCTTCTTATTATTAGTGAACTTGCTTAAACCTTTTTATGACGCGGCTTGCTTGCTTAGTTTACTTACATGCTTGTCAAAAAGTCTGGTTATTGGATACGGTCATAGACTTTCTTTTATGCTGAAGATTAGTTACCCGATGATTTGTAGTCTGTCATATACTACGTGTGGCTCCCCTAAAAGCATGAGGTCAGCATGTCCTTTCGAGTTTGAACCAAATACTAGGCAGTGAAAGTTAGTGTCATACATTAACATAAATAAGGCCGGATTAGGATAAGAAGTAAATAAACGTCTGTTGCTTCAGGTTTGTGCGGAGGTGTATATTTTGTGCTAGAGGCTATATTATACTCTTATCTATTTATCCAAAAATATTTCGTGGGCTTTTTTTAGTATATAAATACCTTAATATTACCCCAGTAAGAGAACAACCTATAAAATAGATTATAACTAGGTTCCTACCCTAACTTGTCACGACACGCAGTCGTGCTCCTTACCCCTGTATATACCTCCTTTTCTTTCACAACTCCAACCTCACGTTACCCTTTCTGTATCTAGATGCGTAATATGACTCTGCGTACTCACTCTAAATATCTATAAATAAGCTATGCGACCTTAAATTTATCATATAAACAATTCTTAGAATATATATAGTTAAAATAAAGCTCTAATTTAAGCTTATAATGACTTTTAAATGAAGCTATATATTAAGCGTCAAAAGAGCTATTAAATGCGTTAAATTGGATATTAAATATATATGAGGTGTCTGTTAATCACGGCTTTAAATACTATATATAATACTCTTTAAGGTTTTAAAACTGCACACTATAAATAATAGCTACAATAGTTGTAATCTACAGTTTAAAACAGGTGGATTCAAAATCTAAGCTGGCTGTAGATTGTACTAAAATTTGGTGTTGACGGCTCGGACTAGGCGTAGGGTGGCTTACTTTATACTGAACCAGCTAGCGGTTTAAAAGCCTTTTTATAGCTGCAAGATCTGCACATAATCACGACTAGTCGAACTGCATCAAACGCAGCAATGGCCGTTTCCATAAATTTAAAAATTAACGCAGCCCTATAACTTCCCAGTCTCTTGCACAAGAGATTAGGCCGGGCGGATTTGCACATTGAAATGGCAACAAAGAGGAACTGAAAAGCCATCTTCTGAATACAAAAAGTAGCCTAGAAAATACTAGAAAACATGAGCACTTTGACTTTTCTACCTTTCCCCGCCTCCTGGTCTCGATCTCATCACTGTCCTATCCGTCACAGCAGCCTTATTACATCAATCCTTAGCCGCTCACTCAGAGATCGCCGACCTGAGGATTGAACGACCGGCCCCCACGATCATCCCCAAACGACGGTGCGCCAGGGCCGAAAATGCCCTGATGCGTCTGAACCTCTACCTCATACTGAATATCCGCATCGCTCCTCGTGGCGTTCTTAGCACCCAAAAATTTCAACTCTTCCTCATCAACAGGAACAAACGACTGCACGCTCAGCTTATCCTGACAATTTGCGCAACCCTTGATGTTCCAGCGACTAAGGATGGGCTCGCGCCCGATCTCGACGCGCTTACCATTGGGACCCTTCGCGAAAGTGCGGATCACGAAGCTGCCCGCGAAGTCAGCGCGGCTGATGTTGTGTACGCGCTTGATAGCAACGAGCGGCGCGGTCTTAGGACTGCCCAGCAGCGGGGCGTGCGGCGCGATGTCGAACGAACCGGGGCCGTATTCGTAGCCGAGCTGGCCATTGATGTCTGTCAGGTCGTTCGACGTATACCAGTCCTGCGAGTTGGGCTTCTTGAACGGGTACAGGTTCGTGTTCATGTCGAGGACCGAGCCGGGCGGGATGCCGGGCACGCCGTCGGCGCTGATGGTGCCGGGGTAGTCTTCAATGACGGTTAGGCTGCCGGGTGCGGTGAGCTGGTGGTGCTTCTGCCAGGTCCAGAAGACATAGTCAATGAAGCAGTGGTGGAGGAAGAATATCGGGTCGAAGCTGGCTGTCTCGTTGTCGCCCATATCGCCGTTCGCGCCAATGATCGGGTCCGCGTTGTACACCCCGGCCTGGTAGAAGCCCCCGACCGCGAGGTGGATGGCGTTGTGCGGGCTTTCAAGCGAAACGACGTAGTGTTTATTGATATCCTCCTGCCCCTTGTCTATGATATATTGGGCTGCTGATGTTGTGTTCGAAAAGATGGTGTAATTAGGGGCTTTCAAGCAGATCTTGAACCTCTCGAGAACCGAGTATGTGTCCGGCTGCCGGGTCGGATGCTCTGGATCATCCGGCGTAATTTGGACTGTACCTTCCAACCAGTTCGCTACATTTGCATTCAATATCTCGGTGCGTTTTGTAAGATCCTCATATTGGGCGTTGTGAATCTTCGTATTATTTTTATCCTCCTCGGTCCCCACCAATCCTGATAGGGGATATCGAACCGTCTCATAATCCTTATGTTTGCTATAACGCCCTCCGGCACCCTCGACCTTTTCTTCAAGGGCCTTCTGCAGCTTGTATGAGTATAGTGGGTTGGTGTCTAAGCCGTCGAGCTCGTAGGTTGGTGAGGTAAGAACTGCAGGGATAGGGGTGGAACTGGGTGCACCGAAACACTCATCCCAGAACGGAATCGTCACATTCTCACAACCCGGAATTTCTCGCAGAGCATTCTCAAGACGGAGCAGATACGCTCGATGCCAAGTAGGGAACAAAACGTTGCCGTGATTACAGTAACCACCCCACCATTTAGGATCCGTTGCTCCTTCGCCACGGAAAGGCTCGCCGTGAAAGCCAGCGATGGCAAAGAAAGACTTGGGGTCGAGAGCGTCTTTTGCAACAATACCACGAAACGCTCTAATTAGGTTGTCTAGCTCTTCTCTGTTTCCCTGGTTGAAGTCATTTTCGATATCATGGAGAGCTCTGCGTACGCGCGGCATGGACCGCATGGTGTCAAAGAGGGCAAACCAAGTTGATAATTTTGAATAATGATAGCTTGGAATATATTTGTTTGTCTGTGCTCTTTATAGGAAGAGAAGGAGCAGGAAATAAAGATTACTTAAATATCTTTTGATCACCCTCAAACCTGACCCCGCTTCTCGCGGATTCGTCTTGCGGTGTATCGAGGTAGGGTGCTTTGGAACGCCTAGCATCCAATAAGAGCTGCATGGCATGTGAAGTTAGCCATCTATCTGATTTTAATTGGGTAATCGGTTGATCGATAATAGCTTTAAGACACTCGAAACGCATGATGATATCTATGTGCGTTGGGAAGCTAGCATATGCCATTCAGTCCTAAAAGGGTGCTTTGACGGGAATTATGTTCCTTCAGCTTGCCACATAACTCAATTTATATTACCACGACAGCTCACAAATAATAGAATTGGCAAACCTTTCAGCTGGCCATTTGCTTGGCGCAAATAGACTTGCCTTACAGGCTAAGCAAAGCTCAGCTAGCCGAAGGATCACAAGCTAGATATGAACGAGCTGAGACGGTAGACTGAAACATGGCAAAAAGAAATGAGATAGTGCTTCGATAACTGGCATGCAACCCCCCTACATCCCTTGTGCAGATCTCGTGGCTACGATGGTGCAGGAAGATTGTGTGCCCAAATGATATTGTGCAGCGTTTTGAACTTTTTACTATAATCATTTGCCCATTTTTCATCCCATCCTAGCTGCACACTGGTGGAAGCTAAGCTCCTCGAGATATGGGAAGACTTTTACTTGCATGCATGAACAACTATTTTCCAGGCATAGGCCCTCCGCGGGCCGCGATGCAGCCAATGCCGATCTTATGACTGAAGCAATCTCGATCGCACAGTTGGCACGGAAGATTCTTATCTAACGAAAGTCCGACCATAGGCTTAGTTTCTTTTTACTTCAATTACTAGAACTGTGTCAGTTCTCAATTTGCTTTCGTTGCATATGAGCTGTGCTAACGGGAAGAGCCTATAGCCGTCGACCCACTTTCCCCGCATTTATAGCGCTCGATCAAGACCTATCGGATCGAATCCAGGTACCGCCTCAAACTCTACGACCCTTCAAAAACACAGGTTAGTGCAACATCGTACATCGACACGGTGTCGTTTCACACATCGACCCACCGACTAGCTCCGGGAAAAAAAGGCACAGGGATTCTAGATAAGTTCACTGTGGATTTGAACATCCCACGCCTACGCAAGACTACGTTCAATGTGCAACGTTCGCCCCCTCTTGGCCCGCCGCCCAAGACAAATAGCGTATGACCCCATCCGTCCTCTATCGGAGCTCTTGAGAATTTTTCGCGCATGCAGCATGCAACTCGCGCAGCTCGTCCCCATCCTGGTTCGATGCTCGGCGCAGGAGTACGCGTACGCCGCAAACGGCGCGTCGAAGCGGGGTCTCTTCTTCGTGGCCTGCGGGGTCCGCTTCCACTTTGTACAAAGCTGGTCATGGCAACTTCCGCAGGATCCAGCATCCAGTTGTGCAGCATGTCTTGTTGTCATCTCATCGTGTGTATGCTCGCTGAGGGGATATACGAATAGCTAGCTCTATCTATTACATGTTTTCATTCTGCCTTTTTTACTCCTTTGCAGGATCTCGGTTACTTTTAGGACTCTTACTCAGGCCTCTACGCTTAATGTAGCAAAATATTAAGAATATTATGAGGAACCCCCCAACGACTGATCCAACGGCTGTACTAGCGATTTGCCCAGGTGAAAGTGGAGGTGAATGCTCTGGTATAGTCACGCGTTAATTGATTGCTTTTTATTCCCATCATGCACCGTGCCTACCTATATCTGAGCCAGGTCCTAAAGTGGCCGAAGATGTTGGCGCGACCGAAGATCCTGAAGCGGATGTAGGCCCTGATATGGTTGTAGATTCAGAAGTGACTGCAGGTCCGGTCATGGTAGCGCTGGTGGTGTTGAGCGTGAAAGAATTACTACAGCAAGAGTCGTCACTACCACAGCAGTAAGTGCTTTCCGAACATTTATATACAGCTTGCCAACCGCCGAACGTAGCTAAAAAGGGCTATTAGTAATGGTTTATAACCTGCATTGCGCGTTGTGTTGCTTTAGTAGTAAGTTCTAAAAAACTTTTAAGCCTAAGCTCGTAGCTAATAATAAAAGGAAATTTTAGCTACCATCACAATAATTTGGACGCATTGGTAGCGCCCAACTCGGACCCGTGCACGCGCCAATATAAAAATACTCTTGTTGTATTTCATAGCATAGCCCATTACTAGAGCATTCACCATAGGAATAATCGCAGCATATTGAGACAGGATTAGCACTGCAAGGGACCCAAGAGTCAACCGTTGGCATTTGACGATTCGGATAATAGCATGGTCTGGAGGCTGAGCTGGGGATTCCAGGGAAGGGAGTAGAAGAGGACAAAGAATAGAAACAATTTCATTGTCGTAGATTATGGTTGAAGCAAGTTTGTTTTGCATCGAGAAGGAAATTGTAGAACTATTTATTGTACTTCAAACACGCTCTAATGGCTATTATCTGTGGCTTGGGTTGGTTGGGCAAACTTGCTGGCAAGCAAGCCAAACTGGCTTGTAGGACGTGCACATGTCCTGCTCGGGTTATTTTGAGCATCCTGCACGCCCTCACGGATCTCGATAACGACCTTTCACGCAAGTTTATACACAAATTGACCTTCGTACTTCGTGGTAGCTTGTGCAGCTCTTAAAAACTCTTGATTAGGTTAGCGCAGGGGCTTTGAACTTTAAACTTTAACTTTCACTTTCATACTTCGTGGTGGCTGTCAAAGATTCTCATTGATTCTTGTCAACTTGCCATGAGGCTGTGCCGACGACTCATAGTGGGCAATAGTGGTGGGCACTTCGTGTATTTTGCAGTGCCACCTTCTTTGTCAATTGCGTGACTAGCAGCCAAAGCTCCACCGATGCACTAACGGCTCCGATGCTTAGACACACAGAGGCTTCATTGAACTGGCCTTAAGTCAGCAAGCTGGGTTAGCCGCACCTCTACTTACAGAGCATCTTCCGCTTTAAAGCTCATACGGCTCATTTCGCGGCATTACCCTGTATTCTTGAGTTATTTTATCATTTTAGCTATTTCGTCAGTCTTACGACTATGTTCTACCCTAATCTCTAATATTCTAGGCTGCTTAGAATCACGGCACAAGTACGATTATCCTAACTCGTCGAGGCAACCTAAACCAAGGGATCACACCTTAACCATTGCAACGGCACAGTTGCCGCTATGACATCCAATCCACCTGACTAGAACTACACAGTAGGATGGATATGTGCACTGGGAACGGAGCTCTATGCAGCCAGGGCTATGCTGGATCAACAGTACGACACTCGACTTGGTGAAGGGCACGACCAAAACTTTTACTACCGAGGTCAAATAGGTAGCCGTGCAGTCGTTATTACCTGCCTCCCAGTGGGAGAGACGGGTAGCGATATGGCTGCTGTGGTCGCCCAGGGGATGATGGCCAAATTTCCAAACATCAAGATTGGCTTGATGGCAGGCATTGGTGGCGGACTACCTCATGAAGAACACGATATTAAGCTTGGTGATGTGGTGGTAAGCAAACCAGAGGGAATCCACGGGGGAGTTGTGCAATATGATACGGGAAAATACACCACGGAAGGGTTTTTGAGAACTGGATTTCTTAATGCGCCACCTCGCGAATTGTGGGCCGTACTCCAGTCAATGCCTGCTCACGGACACCGGCTCACAAACAATCCTTCGGAAACATATCCGCGCGAAAAGCTCGATCAGTTATATGGCGCAGACAGGAAAGAGGTGAAACGGAAGCCCGGTTGCCGCGCAGCTGGCCCGCATGTTTTCTATGGGACAATCGCATCTGGAAAAGCTCTCAATAAGGATCCTGCGAAAGGGGGTATCCTGATAAAAGAACACGGTGTGCTATGTTGTGAGATGGAAGCAACCGACTTAATGAAGACCACCTTTCCGTGCCTTGTCATCCGAGGGATCTCTGATTATGCGGACTCGTACAAAAAGGGCAATTGGCAAGCCTACGTGGCGGCTTCGGCGGCGAGGTACGCCAAGGATTTTCTTAGCGAAATCCCGCAGTACTTTGCTTGTGTTCCCGAACTTCTTAGTGGCATGTGCTAGTATTCTTTTATACCTCCGTCAGACTTGTTTGGTGATACAAAAAGGTGTTATTTTGGGGGTCAGCTAGTTTGGAATTCAATTCGGCTGGCTGGGTTGAGCTATGAGACTTCATGAAGCATTATGCCTCTTGATTCTTCATAAGACCAAACAACGCGGAAAGTAACAGGATGTTCCTACCATACGCTCGTATCCGAAGGTTGTGACTGACGTTGGCTTGATCAAGGGTCTAATCCTTGCGCTAATCGTGACGCCGATCGCGGCGCTAGTACTAGGGCCGATTCCAAGGCCGATCTTTCCCTCGCAGAAGCAATGGTATGACCTAAGTTCTCGAATTGTATTGATGTCACAGGCTAATCAATCTATAGTGTGATGGCTATCATAACACCGCTTTGCAATTCAAGCTTCAAGGTAGGTATAAGAGAGCGCGGGAATTGTTCCTAGAAGAACTTTTGTGCTCTGAAAAGTCCCTTGGAAAACAGCACCCTGTTACTTTCCACGCTATCCGCAGCAAAGCTTCTACTTGCGAGCACGAGACAAATTACGCCGACGCGCGAGTTTGGTATGTGAAGGAGTTGCAAGACTGAGAGAAGTTTCTTGTAAAATAAGATCCGACTATTCTCTCCGCTATTCATAGTGTAGCTGCAACGTACGAGCGTGAGATGAACTATAGCGAGGCTCGGAGATGGAATGAATTGGCTGATAAACGGAGTTCGCTAAGAAATTAAAGTCCTATACTGATAACCGTTTCTTAAATAAATACAGTATTATAATATAAAATAGAAGCTTTATATTATACAGATATTTAACTAAAGGTCTAACAAGCTACTAGTTTTTGTAAGATCTCAGAGCCGCTCTATGTATAGATGTAGGTCGACTGAGGAAATCTAGGAGGAAAAAGGGGCGAAGACTTGAATTGCCGACGATCCTGTTTAGAACTACCTTTTTCAACCATCTACACACCTTTCTCGCAGTGAGGCCCGAGAAATGCTACCGCGACTGCCAAAATATATACATTAACTGCTGTCTTCGAGATAAGGAGGACATGTTTGGATTTTCGTCGAACAAAAACGTCCACGCTCGGAGAACAGCAGCCCAGTTTATCACCACAACTAGAGAGATAATGGTCAAGGGCACAGCGATGACAAAATAGAGCCAGAGAGGTGCGGTTTGAGTAGATATATGGGTAACGTCCATACTGAGAAGAGAATACAGGAACGACAGAGGTATATAGAATGTGGCGAGACTCGTCAAAGCCCTAGATAAACTAGTCAGCTCACTAGGCTATTCACTGATAAGAGTACCCTTGGGAAGTGGGGATTTCTTACCCAGCGGTGCCAGCTTGCTTGATAGCTTCCTCACTTTCCGCCCACGGATCTGACTGCTGCATGTGTCGTGATATGATGCTTGAAGTTAGTAATAGAGCCCTCCATTCTTTCGATGGTCCATCTTTCAAAGCATTCATCACTCCCCATGCCTTTGTACCTGGTTGTGAGCGTAGATTCCGAGTACCTTCGGGTTGAATAACGGTAAAGGAATTCTTTAATTCTCTGACACGGGCTAGACAAAATCCTACGTTTCCTACTATATAGTTCAGCCATGAATTGTCGTTCCGGAGAGCTGTATCCGATGTGTACATTGCGCTCGACTCATAGAACACATCGGCAGCTACTAGCCACTGAACCGCTATAGTTTTCAGAATAGCCTAAAGAAGGATTGTTTTATCTTCGAGAACCGCTCGTAAGAAAAAGTCGTCCTCAAATTGCACTACCAATAATGTCCGCAGAGAATGGTTCGAATTTCGTACATTATCAGAATTAGGTTTTGTTGAACTGTAACGAGCAGGGTGGTTGGTGCAAATTGATTGTTGGGAGGGAGGTGATTCATTATTGAAGCTTCGTGGCAGGTATA
>KV749516.1:0-19981 GCA_001692915.1 Glonium stellatum
GAGGACGCGGAGGGCGAGGACGCGGAGGGCGAGGACGCGGATGGAGGGGATGCGGGTGAGAGTGCGGGTGAGAGTGCGGATGAAGATGGGGCCTGGGCTGTTGTAGGCTGCGTGTGCGATATATTAGTACTGGTCTTGTAGTTGCGTGAGGTGAGGATGGGCGAGAGTAGACATACCGAGGCGAAGGCGGTTGATGGGCCGAATTTCTCGACTAGGTAGTTCTGGATATCAGTCGGCATGGCAGTGAACCAAGCTGGCTTCGACCCGTCCAAGAATTCGGACCAGAGGATTCTAGAGACGGCGGGTATATTGGTTGCTGCAATCTCGCGCAGAGACTCGGGAATGGCCGTGAGAAGCACATCTGCGAGAGAGACGCTGGAAGAGCATTAGTATAACTATTTAAGTGAGAGATTACTAAAAAAGGCAGGGACATATACAAGAGACAAGACAATTGAAAGAAAGGTACTTACGGATCAATAGCACTTTGTCTCTTTCTCAAGTCCATCCTCGCTGGCCTAGGAGCAGGTGTAATGGTAGGTGTTGATATTACAAGACCATCATCACAGGAAAGCCCCTCGACAGCAGCAATTGCCATCAGGCAAAGGATGGAAAAGTGCATTTTGGCATAGGAGAATAACGCAGGTACAAGCACGCTGCGGGGCAGATCTATTCAAGTGCCTGAGATGGTAAGACAGTGGCCCGTCCATTCTTTTTAACTCGCCACTCTATTATGGAAGATGGCGAGGATAATTGATCGACGCCACGCCGGTTGGTCAAGGGCGTAAAGCGTGGCTTGATCTGCATAAGTAGTTAACGTTTGACTACAGAAACAAGTCTTGAACCCTGACTTCGGTACTACTTGAACTGGCCTAGACTAGGTTAGACCGCAGTAGACTGTGGCTCGTGAGTGGGGGAATATGGAGAAGCGAGGTGGATAGGCGGTGCACGGCCTATATCCCGGCCTTTCTGTGTGGCGAAAACGGTCTGCACCGCCTCGCTTCTAGGCCAGGACCAACGCTTGACGTGGTGTTGATTGTCGAGATAAGCCTAAAATCTTCCTATGCCCTGCTACATTTAGCCCCGGTGGCGAGAAGCGTTGTGAACGTTACGGGATATATTTTCCTACGCAATTAGCATCTTGATCTTTGAATAGGTAGCCGAAGTCATATATGCCATATATACGCCATATAACCATCGTGTCATAATAATTGTTAACTCTATACTAGACGAGAAAAAGACAAGAAAACAGTTCTGTGCGTGAATTTACCGTAGAGATTGATTTTACAGATTCCCTCTGCTGAGCTAAAAAAAGATTGTTGCATATTCAGGGACCTATAGATCGTCAGGCTGTACTACCCGTCTGCTTCACCTCGTCCACCGGCACGACCACTCGAGCAACGTTATCCCGCGGTTTCGAAGGACCCTGGTTCTGATAGCGTGGGCCAAAATAGCCCGGACCCCTTCGCCCAACGTAATCCTCAGCGCGCATAGGACCTTTGCCGACCCCGCTGGGATAGTCGCACTTGTCAAACGCGTTGCAGTTGCCAGTCTTACAATCCCGTGACGATTTACACGCCATCCCCAAGCAACCAGACGTGCAAGGCCTACACAGCCCCCAATCGCAGAACTCATCGGCATCACAGTCCACTGCTCTCACGCAAGGACTTCCTCGGCATTCTTTCGTGCTCCCGTCGCAGTAATTGCAAATCGGAGGTTGCGTGAAGGGCTCGTCCAACCCACACGTCTCGTCGGTGCTGGCCGATTTATACCGACTGGGCTCATCCAACTCACACGTCGTCCTCCGGCTAGCCGAGTCCGCGCGAACAGCGCATTCCTGACAGATGCCGTCGACGCATCGAGTCTTTTCCTGGCAGAGATTTCTGTACGCATCGCATTGCATTCCAGGACAACCTTTGGTACATTTTTCGCAAACGTTGTTTTTGCAGACGTAGCCTTGTTGGCAGGCGTCCATGGAATCACAGAGGAACCCGGGACATCCAAGCTTGCAGTCAGCTTGGTCAGGCAGGTACGGATTCAGAGCTACGTGAGTGGTCTTGACCGGTTTTCTAGACTGGGGCAGGTAGCGGCTCCAGTCGAAGTTGCTTGAAGCTTTGGAGGCTCTCCGTAAACCGTCAGCAAGCGCCTCCATGGCGAAACCTTTGCCACGGAAGATGTTGACGTTTCCGGACGATCCTTCATCACCACTTGTAACCTTCGAATAAAGCTTCGAGAAACATCAGCATTATCAACTGGTTTTCGATAAAAAGGATAAAAGCATACCCAGGGAATACCGCGGTAGTTTAGAGCATTCGCTTGGTCCCAAATGTCGGCACTCTTGTAGTGAAGGCCCGTACGCGCACGCACATAACTGAACTCTTCAACCAAAAGCAGTTTGCTGCCTAGGGCTCTTCCCGTAAGAGTATTTCCGGGGAGTAATATATTTGCCTGCTATTATTAGAAAGCTGCTGACTTAGAGTCGGAAAGCTTACCCATGGCGTCCCTGCTGTAGCATCGTCATTTGATGAATAGTACCTTGAGACATGTTAGATACTTCTTTTGGTCTCTCTCGATAGGCTCTCACCCATGAATCGCAATAACATCCACCGCTGCACATTTAAAAGCGCTTTCCGGCGCATTTTCAGTTCCGCCAGGGCTGTTTGCTCCGGAAATGCCACCTGTTAAGACAGCTATGTTGTGATTACCAAGCCCAACCTCATTCTTCAAGTGGGTTGCGATATCACATATCCATGGTTCGCCGGCCGGAATTGGAGAGATGCCTGACCACGGCTCATTTTGAAGGTCGACACCCTAACACTCCAATTAAAATTGTCTAATGAATTTTGAAGCTCAAGAAAACTATCAGCTACTCTGAGCTTACCATGACAACCTGGTTCAGTGTGCTCCAGGAGGCCCCGTTGAAGTTTTTGGATTTATAATTATTAAATATTGCAGTCAGGCGTTCCTTGTAAGTTTGTCGAACTAGAGACAGAATGGTGTTAGGTTGTAAAATGAAATTGCGTATACCGCATATATTGCTCTGCGAATTCTATAAAGGCTGAACACTTACTTGACAAATTGGAGTAGAAGTCCAGCCACGCTTCTCCGACAAGCCGGCAATAAGCATCGCACGGCGAGCCATTGGACCCACGAAGGCTATGCACATCG
Source organism: Glonium stellatum (assembly GCA_001692915.1). Taxonomy (NCBI): domain Eukaryota; kingdom Fungi; phylum Ascomycota; class Dothideomycetes; order Gloniales; family Gloniaceae; genus Glonium; species Glonium stellatum. The sequence continues at coordinate 3,166 of KV749516.1, forward strand.
TGAGGAGCGATGATGACCTTGGTTTTCCCTAAATTTTCTAGAGTCAGAAGACGATCGACTCCACCAAGTTGTAGGACATACCTTTGCTGATCCGGTGTATCGCTGCTAGCGTATCGTCATAGAGATCGAGTATCGAGTCATCGAAAACACCTAAAGATGTCTCGGGCTGTCCCGTATTAGCAGGATAAAGAAGTAATGTGGAAAAACGGTATCAGACATCAGAGTGCTTGTCATCTCCGGTGACTGTTATAGTTAATAATATCAGTATTTTCCTCATCAACCAAAAAATGGAAGTAAGGAGAACTGACTGAATAGACGAATCACCGTCGCACCGGCGTCTACGGCTGCAGTAATTACTTTGTCTCGCTCCTTCGGTTCAAGGAATTGAATGGATTGATGATTGACGCCTCCAAAACTACGATGGGTACCTGATACTTTCACAGCCTGAACGCTACTTGTAAAAGCTAAGACAGAGAAAAGGAAGGCGACAGCACCAAACAAATGCATGGCGTTAATGACTAAGGTTCATACTATAACAGCACGTGGGTAATCACTGAGAGAGACCAACATTCACAATTCGTTTTGGGAAGAAGCACTGTATATATGCTTTGAGTTGTGACATTAGGCCACGTGTATTAAGCGCACCTACGCTCCGGGGCTCGAGTGTGTCCAAGAGGTAGCGTATGTGGTGTTCATATTGATATTCAGGCAAAATGTCCATGGAGGACCGAGCGCCGATCTCAACGTGCAAAATTGTTCTTCTTACTGCCTTCGAGAAACCAATCAGTTAGAAGGGACATGGCCACACGGATTGAATCTATGTGTGTCAAGAGGTTTGTCCGCTTGAATATGGTGCTCCGCTTTCGAATTGATTATGAGATATCACAATTGGAAGTCCGAAAGTTAATATAAAGTCGACGCCAGGTGCCACCTATCATCTCAGCGACTATTGAGGCTCAAGAAGAAGCCAGCTTGCTGACTGGGTAGGGCAAAGGCCAGGCGAAGTTACCGGAGTAGAGGACAGGGGTTTGATTGATGCTGAAACGTCGCAGGAAAATTATGTTAAGGCAGCAAGTATACGTCGTCAAAGCAGCGACCGGGTCACGTGCCATTCCATTCTTGATCGTACCTTCAGCCAGCCAAACTTAAGGGTTAGCGAGAAGAATATCCTTAGAATAAATACCTAGGTTAGAAGTGGAGAAATTGAATATAAATTTATACAATCTGAGCTACTAGCGAAAATCGAGGTATTCAAATGGCTGTTATGCCCATACCATCTACCAGCTATATATTTAGAAAGTAAATACTTAAAAGGAAATGCGGCACGATTCTTAGTTTTGGCTGAGTAGATTAGTACATGACCTGGTATTTCATCGGCGGATCGAGCCTGCCGCAGACTGCCTATATCAAATAGCCCCGATACTCGTGTACATTTCCAAGGCGGTTCTGCTTGTGACTTGTTTAGCGGCTTCTGCTCGCTGTCTCTTGAGCTGTGCATGAAAATACACCAACTCTTGATTCCATAGCACAATTATGTACTTCGGAATGCCCAAGATTAAAACCCCTTGTTTGTAAGCTTGATACTCCCCAGTATTGATGTGCTATAGGCTACTGTCGCCCACACATGTCATCTTCCAAGCATCTTTATATCAGCTTTCTCTCACCGGCCTGCCCAAACACCATCACCTCTCCCAAATCCTCCAAGGCCCAATGCTCCTTTCCCTTCATTGACGGGTCTCTTCGCGACTCTTCCCTGCGCTTTGACTCCGTCGACAACTTTATCCAGTTGCGTTTCAACCACCACACCTCCAACAATCAACTCGCTAAGCGTCGCGTGAAGTGTCTCGAAGTTGAAAATCAGGTCCAATTCGCACACGTTTTCGAAAAGACGGTCAAGCGCCTCGACGAACACCTGGATTAAGTCGAGCAGTGCAAGCGGAGATTCGGTGGAAGTAGATATGATGATGAAGTAGAGGGTCGCATAGTGCCGATAGGTTACGAGGGAGGGAGTATCATTGTGGGGTGTGGTGGGGGTGGAGGATTTGCTGCTGCTGGCAAGCAGGGGCGGGAGCCTGGAGGATATTATTACGGACAAGTCGCGCAACGAAGACAAAGTGCACCTACGGAAGGAAGTTACAGGATGAGTTAGGACGGTTGGATACGAGGGTGAAGATTTCGGATATTAGACGTTGCTGGACGCTCGTCTCCTATGACACAATCATCAGGATGCGGGCAAGCCACTCATCGGAAAAGCCGTACCAGCTGGGTATAGAACTTAGTGAGGCGCGGCTGGCCAGAGTTATTGAAAACAAGCACGGCGTTTATCATCGTGACTACACCTTAGCGCATGCAGACAGAGGATCTGAAAAGGTGGGTGTTGGACAAAAGCAAATCAGAGATAGCCCTGCAGCGTTGAGATCTCCGAACGTGGGGCTTCTGCGGGAAGTCGCAGGGCCCAAGCTCCCTGAAAGCTTGCCCGCATCTCCTTGGACACGCTCTACCGTCACCTTTGCTCCTCTAACACTTCCAATTGCTACACCGAGCCGTTTTCGATTGGAACTTCTCCTATACCATCAAAATGCTCCCCAAGTCAATTTCCCGTCTTAACAATGCTGCTCTTCGCAGCACCATCCGCACCAATGTGCATCCGCGAAGCCCTGTGTCGTCCTTCTCTACGGTCCGAAACCCTATTAGCACAGTCATCGAACGCCAGGGAATTACTGCATCGTTAAGTAAACCAAGCAAGTGCACGGTGCGGAACTTCCATGTTTCACCTCTCTGCAATGGCATTATGCCAGACTCAGCGGATCCAGCACCGAAAGAAAGCGAAGCGAACGAGCACGTCACAGCCCCGACGGAGCTCTCCCACGAGGAATACCACCAACGTGCAGATGAGTACTTAGACTTGCTAGTGAACAGGCTTGAGCAACAACAAGAGAGCCGACAGGACTTGGAGGTCGAATACGCTGTAAGTTGATTCGCCCTGTTTCAATCTTCAACGAGTCTTGCGCTGATTGGCCAATCCGCATAAAGGCTGGTGTGCTTGAAGTCAGCATCGCATCAAAAGGAACCTATGTTCTCAACAAGCAGCCTCCAAACAGGCAGATCTGGCTCAGTTCCCCACAATCTGGTCCTAAACGGTTCGACTGGGTCGTTACCGGCGAGTCAATGAACCAGAAGGAAGGCAGTGGTGTCGGTGACTGGATCTACCTAAGAGATGGGATTTCCTTAACGGACTTAATCAGAAAGGAGTTGGGTGTTGAGCTAGGCATTGACACTGATGTTGCGTAGTCGGACCAATCCGACCAAAAAAAGGATGTTACATGTATCAACTTTCAGAGCGGAATATCTGTACCGGGTTCGGAGCTGTCGTTTCAATCTGGGGACACTGCTTAACGTGTAAATCTCATGTTGATAAAAATCCACTGCCATTTCCAGAGGGACAAGAGTCTCTCGCTGCCATGAGACCCTCTTCGCAGAGTTTTAAAACTACGAACACTATCCGTACACTCCTTTCATCAACTTTCGTCCGCTACCCCAAATGCAGCTTCTCAACTTTATGCTCCTTACGCCACGACATCCCGACGCCTATCCTTTGCGACCAGTCTAGCACTTTGGCTAAAAGGCATAGCAGCTTCAGCGTGAGGTTCGCGACGATGTGTGAGACATGCATAGCACTCCGTTGCAAGGCAGTACTCGCGATCGACGAGGCACGAGGGTCCGACAGACAAAGAGTTCTGATGACTCGAAGTGTCTTCTCTTGGGCCAACCCTGATATTGCTTGTTCGTCCCTCTGCCATCACACGGCAACCGCCATCTTCTTTGGTTCATCTTGACTCTCTTCTTTTGGTAAATCGTCCTGAACGTATCATCACCATTAGCCTCTCAGGACCCCAAATCCGATCATAACAGCACAGGAACCAACTCACCACCTCAAAAATGACCTTGATCATCAAACTGCAACTTGGGCATACAGCAACCTCTTCTCCATCTCGCAGATCCGCAATCCCGATCTCGAAGCGGTCGCCGCACGGGCACGGGTAGTGGTAAATTTGTAGTGTGGAGTCGAAGGTCATGTCTTCGATTTCGATTTCGTCATAAAAAGACATGGCAGGCGACTAGGTAAGTTCGGCTGTATACTATCTTGGTCGCTGGGGTGCTAGTTGACGGTTTCTTAAGGAGCACTGTAGCCTTAGTGGGTAGGAAATTTTGAGGGTTGCCACGCGGGGGTTGAATCAGAGGGCGGGGCCTTGGCTTGGCACATTACTCGGCGCGTCCCCCAGCTTACCGTTGGTTGATACCCAGATAGGCGAACATACCTGGCCACCTTGGTGGATGAGCGGCGCACAAAAAAATGCAAAAGAGTCTTTCTCTAGTGTGTAGCTAAGTGGTAAGGTATGTCTTGATAAGACTAACGCTGTATTACATGATCATATCAATCGGCGGTCTCTGAAGCCTTTTTAGGGATCGACCTGTCCCCGCATGTCCATCGAAAACCATGCACGCTCCTGACTATTATTCTCTTCTAGCCCTTTGATGAGCCCCTACAACTGGCAGAGTAAATTATCAAATTGTCTCTGACCAAACTATCCAAAAATCCTCTTAGCCGTTTTAACAAGTACACGACTCTTCGAATCTGGACGAGCCGGTAATGGCTTTGGATTTTGGTCTACTGTTTCGGAATTAGCAGGTTCCGAGATGTCGTGTTGCGTATTCATGTGGGCATCATTGGCTGCGAAAATAACGAGTAAAACAGGCTGACTAATCGTGGAAACTGAGGGAGAATCTCCCGCTGTTACTCTCTGGCAGTATAGGCCAGGAGAGATATCCAGCACGTATACCAGATTTTCTTGCTGCTCCTTCGTCGCCAAATCAGTCGCCGGCTTTAAGCGCTTGCCACGATTTGACATATTGATGCATCGATAATCCTTAATATTGTTAAGAAAGTTCGGTAGCCGGGATCCAAATTCGCCTGGTTGGTAATTTGAATAGTCAGAATACCTGAAGGCCCAAATAGTTGGTGCAGATTGGGTCTACGATGTGTCAATAGCGTTTAATTCAAGCCCGGAGAAAACTAGCGAAGGCTTACTTTCTGAGCAAGTGCTAGTGCTGGTCCGATAACGTCTTTGTACAATGACGACATTATTGATTCACCGTGCTCGGCGGGAAGCGCTCCTTGAAGAAAATTGTAGAGCTCTTTAGTGAGCTCTTGCAAGATCATAGGATAACGTTTCGTGAAGCTTTCGTGGCTGTTAACGGCGGTTACGGTGTCGCTTCTCCAATTTCGAATTGTGAGCAAGTCTACATCAACTCGTTACTCTCGTTTCACATGACTCACGTGTCACGGACTTACCTTTCTGAAGATCCATATTTTCCATACTGTTTTGGATGGTGACAAGAAAATCTCGTTCCTCACTACGAAGTAGCACCGAGAAGCATTGATCCAAAATTCGATCGAAAAGATACCGCATAACCGCGGCTACCAAAACATGCTCTTTTGCTTCGATCCAGTGATTAAATTTAGATTGAAACTGCAAGGTAATGGCTTCAAAGGTTTCCGGATGCGCATCTGCTCCAATCCTACGGCTACGAATTGCGTCAAACCCGATAAGATCATCGTCCAAAAACGATTCACAGTTCGCGTTGACCCAGTTTTTGACAAGGCTAATCAACTTGCGATAATCTTCTTCAATTTCACTCTCCGTGCACTCTTGCCTTTGTGGCCGCAGCCGAAATATTGTATTTGAAGCTTCTTCAAGATGTTGTTGGAGGACTGCTCCGCGGGCCTCTGACTCTGCCAGCTGGTCTTGAAGAGAAGTCAGAGCCGCTTGGCCCCTTTCCAATTGATTTCGAAGCTCTTTATTCAAATTACTGATGTTGGTATAGTGCTTTTCAATTTCCGCACACCGTTCCGTAGAGTGTTGCGCGCGAGCGGTTGTCGGAGCATTGCGACAGGTTGCTCTCGCCGAAGTACTCGGCCTTCTTTGGAGCTCTTTTCAGTCAGCAGGATTTCAACAGAGCAAGATGACGCTACCTTGAGGTTCACAATGAGGCGCTTCCTGATAGCGATTCTGACCACGGGAGGGACGCGGATCTGCTGCCCGCTGATCTTGCAGAGCAGGACCACAGGTGTCCTGGTTCCTAACTTGAGTACGAGTTGCAACACCAGAAGTTTGAGTGGGTTCTTTTCTGCCATCTGAAGCCAGAACATAGCTCAGGCTGAGAGTGGCAGCGGAAGGCGGTACGATTACCGCTTTTTAGAAAGATCACTCACGGTCTCCGACGAACTCTCGGTAAGATCCATCTGCAGCGCTTCCCTGTAACGTTATTCGACAAGCGTTCTCTTCAAAACTACTGAAATTGAGAGAGACCTGTTAATAATGTGCGCACCACGACTAGCATGTCTTTCGACAAATGCAACAGCTTGGGTAGGCGGGTGAGGTAAGGAGGTAAGGAGTCCGAGCTCCTACGACCGTCACGATGCTAATAACGCTAACCCCAGCTATGCCATAAACGACCCTAACGGATCGCTTAAGTACCCCAAGCCTTCAAGCGTTCGAGCGCGAAAGACATCAAGGACGGGAAGGATCGTATTTCTTACTATGCTCCTCGTAACAGCACCAAAACACAAGCTCATTCTCACTCCGCGGTTAGTTTATAATGTGACACGATATGTGTACCAAGCTATCAGGAAAGTGCGGAAATGCCCGACCCGTGCCTTTTCCCTAATACGGGTGTGGGGCATCTACACTAGTCGCTCGGTCTACCGTACTGTGTCCCGCGACCTCACGTATAATGATCCTTCATAGACGACGCAATCCGCGCCCATTCTGACCGATAGAGAAGCAGGAAGTTCATTTTCACTATGGAAGATGGTCGATGGCTTAGCTCGGATGAGACCACAAGGTAATCAACGGAAATGCATACTTGAACACTTCTGCATAGAGAGACCAGAATTGGGACGAAAAGTATGGAATTAACAAGTATGGGAACGGCACAAAGAGGCATCCCTCCTTTCTTTTGGGACTAATGGTTACTCCCTACAAGGTTGTAAAAGTTACGGGGCTCTATGTCTCAAGCAACGAGATATTATGCGATCCACGTTCCCAAAACTCGCCAGAAGCCTCTGGAAAGTCCCATTAGCCATGACGGTTAACCGGCCATGATTGCAATGCACCCTAAACGTTATCAGAATTACTAAATAGGCATGAATAGAAACGTGCACAGAGAGTTCAATGAGCAATAAAGCTTCATAACATGAACGCTCAAGAATACTCAGGAGAATGTATAATGTGGCTCGTGCATAATGCCAAGCCAAGATTCCAGAGGCTGCCCGCCACCCTGCCTCCGCAAATCTAGCGCAAAGGCGTAAAGCTTGACACCTACTATGAATGCTTCAGCTGTCGGAAGCACCCAACACAAATCGCCTACCATCGTAGACACTTCATCTGCTTTCGGTTTTTGTTATATTTAAGAGGTGACGTAGTCGTTCAGCCACGCCCATTTGATTTAACCAATGATATGGAGGATCTAAATATGACAAGCCTGGCTTTGCATGAAAGAAAGATAGTGGTTGGGGTTGACTTTGGAACTACTTTCTCTGGTGTCGCATGGGCGAAGACTCATGACGTGAGGACAATCTTATAGCACACACAAACAAATTCTTTGCTAAATAATTACAATAATTAGGGGTTTACAAATATCATACAACAGTGGCCTAGGATGGGCTCTCTTCTAGGCAAGAGCAGTGAGAAGGTCCCCACACGGGTTTGGTATGACAGTGAAGCACCAGGAGGGGCCAAATGGGGATATCAGATCCGAGATGACCTTCCGCGTCATCAATGGTTCAAATTGTACGTAACTACACATTTCCTAGGCAGTAACTATCTAATTCTTGTTCCATCACAGAGATCTTGAATCTACGTACAACCCGAGCACTGCTCTTTCCAACCGTTACCCACATTCAAACAACCTTCCCCCGAATATTGGTCACGTCGCCCAGCAACTCACGAGGGATTATCTTTGGGCTCTTAGGAAGCATTTTATATATATGCTCCAGATACAGCTGGGTGAGCACCAAGCAAAAGAGACGGCGGTGCAATTTATCCTAACTGTGCCGGCTGTCTGGAGTGAAGCCGCAAAGGAGAGGACACTGAAGGCAGCGGAAGACGCTGGCTTTGGGGATGGTGCACCTATCCTCATGGTATCGGAGCCGGTGAGTTAGGACGGTGGAATCATTGAGTTAATTTAACACCTCCCAGGAAGCAGCAGCAACTTATGCTCTCCGACGCCAAGAGCTAAGTTACCTTGCGCCGGGGGACACTTTTGTCGTATGTGATGCCGGCGGCGGAACAGTCGATTTGATATCATATACCATTGTCAATCTTGAACCCGTGCTAGAAGTCAAAGAAGCAGCACCCGGCACGGGCGCCCTTTGTGGAAGCACGTACCTAAATCGGAGATTCGAAGAATATCTAACATCTAGACTAAGCCAACAAGACGGTTGGGATGAAGACGTGCTCATGGAAGCTATGGATTACTTTGACCAAATGGTGAGTCTCGTTGTAGACCCCTAGTAGATAAATGACTAAAAGCAAGTAGGTTAAGACGCAATACACGTCTACCGCAGAAGATCAAATCTGGAAAGTCCCCGTCACCGGCCTTGCCACCAACGAATATCTTTCAGTCAAAAAGGGTAAACTAATTCTCAAATCTGTTGACGTCAAGAAAATTCTTGATCCTGTTATAAACCAGGTAGTGAAACTCGTCCTTGATCAGATTCGGACGACGAACGAGGACGTTAAGACGATTCTTCTTGTAGGAGGCTTTGGAACGAGCATGTATCTTCGTGAACAGATCTGCGAGGCTGTAAGCAATAAGATCGAGGTGCTCCAACCGCCATATGGATGGAGTGCCGTCGTTCGAGGAGCCGTCATGAAAGGACTCGCCCAGTCTGACCCCAGGCACTCAAAAGTCCGCTTAACGTCACGTATTGCAAGGAAACATTTTGGTACACAAATCAATGACACGTTTAATGAGAAGATACATGCAGCCAACAGAAAGTCCGTATTTATGCCTTGGCTAAAATTCAGGATCAAAAGGAAGCTAAGCTAACACAAGCTAGATATTACGACGGTTATAGTGGGGAATGGAAAATCTATGTTATGAGATGGTTCATCAAAAAGGTACAATTTTTCCCTTCGAACTTAAAGAGCAAAGATTCTTAACGTCTTCCATAGGGTGACGTCGTCAACGAGGACACGCCATACACTTTTGACTACTACTTAAAATGGCTTGTATCAGATGGTCGACCTAATGAAATCATACAGACTATGTATTGCGATCGTACTGATCGCTCCGCAGTTGTATACATTGATGAAGGAGTTGCGCAATTGGTCCGACTAAAAGTGAACGTCGATGATTTACCGCCCGATGCTTTCAACATACGAATCGGAAAGGATGGTGAGATGTACTACGTGATCGAATATAGTGTGGAGGTAACATACCAATCTGCATCTACCAATTATGTGCTAGTGTACGAGGGTAAGTAACGGGCTTCCTCACTTTGTTGACATTTTCTCTAATGGGATAAATGCTAAATTATGTGTGGAAGGCAACCGATATGGTTCAGTCACAGCCGAATATGTTTGAATCACTTTACTATTCTCTAGCTTCCAGTTATGAACTTTCTGCAATCTGTCTCTAAAATTCTATTTCGACCATTAAAGGTTACAGAAATGTTTGAGTATAATGTTAAGTATTCAATTTATCCGTAGTAAGAAAATCTTGCCTTGAGCTGTATTGTGCAATAGGCTTGCTTGCTACGAAGGATGTAGGTGTTGTAAGGGCTCCATAAGGTGGAGCCATTGCCCGCGACAAGTCCATATACTGGAATAAGCACGTGATAGCAAGAAGCTCCTGTGAATGCCCCTATAGTCACACCGGGTGTTATATCGGCTGTTTTTAGATGCTAATCTAGCACCTAAAAATAACTTATAAACTTTTGATTAAAAGCCTTGTAAATATATAATATATAATATATAATTAGCTTATTTTTAAAGTTAATTAAGTATTTTATATATATTTTTAAAACACTATTTATATATGTGACGGCAACGGTTCTAGCTTTACGCTACGCCAACTGACCTGGCAAAAGATACAATATCTGAACGAGAGCGTCGTTCGAACAGCTGGATATATATACACATCGTGACAATATACCTTTAAATTTTCTTTTTAATAACTATTTAGATACTTTATATTTATATGCGAAATATCCAAAACACCTAAAAGCTCTAAAATAGTATACCATTTATCCATCTACTGCCTCGTATCTACTGCCTTATATCTCCTGCCTCGTCCTAAGACTTCTATCCAATACGAGATTCCCAACAATTTTAACGCTCCCAAGTCGTGATGCCTTCATCACTCCTTCGTCACTATGTCTCTGCCTCTGCCTTGTAATACAACTGTACCTATAGCCTTATTAGCTGTACATTCTCAAATACAAAAGGGAGAGTCAGAGACAAAAGCATATGGAGAGACATATGGAGAAGCAGACAGATGTAGATGCAGGTGCAGAGATAGAGGCAAAGGCAGAAAGGAGAGAAAAAAAAAGAGAGGTGAAGATGGAGAGAATATACACACGTAACTTACCATTTATCCCACATCAGTAGAAGGGCTAGAGAGGGATGGAAGGGCAAAACATCAAATTCTACCCTTTTAAAAAGAGCAATATTAGTCGATTTTTGTGAAAATAGTCGGTCCTATACCCGTAGGGTGTACGAGAGCCTAACTTATGGTTCGATATGAAAGACCTGATTCTCCTCCATTAACCCTCAAACACCACATGTCATCCCTTTTGTGACTAGCCGCAAGCTACCCAGGCATATTCCAGATATCGATATCGTATTCTGAACAGGTGACACCTGAATATAGACGTATACTAATTAAACTGGCCAAGTTAAGAGCCAGAGAGAATCTATATCTAAATTCGACCCAATTGCAGTTGACGCCTTCGTCTGGAATACTGTTTTAGTGTATAACAGTTAATTAGGACAAGGACGGAGTGGTAAATAGTATACTGGTCCATTCAGGCTCCTTGAAGAGAGGGACGTAGAAAGCAAGCCTTAATCTCTCTGGTGGCTAAGTGGTCCAAATGGAGACCGAATGTTGTCTTGCTTAGTCTAAGCTTACAATTTCGCGGCTCGTGATTGCTGTAACTGAAAAGACGCTAAAAGCATCCAGACACGCGAGGCGTTCAAATCGCTCGGAATATGGACGCCTTTAATAAGCACTAGTTTAAACCGCAACAAAACATCCACAACGCATTTCAGCCCCTCGCTTTCACCCGAAGGCTGGAGAATCCCCGACAAATAGAACGGTGAAATTAGCGATATCCTTGTAGCCAAGCCATCATTCCTTCCAATATCACTCCAGTAAACTCGGCTGCTTCGGCCAAATGGCTGTGGTTTACGTGCCAGGCGTGCCCTGCAGTCCGCCGCCTATCGGGCTGCCCTTAATAGTTAGCCGCACGCGCTTTGACCGCTGAATTTTAGAGGGTCCAATGCTATATACATCTGCCAAAAGCGCTCAATATTTTTACGTGCTTTCAATCGTTCCCCTTCTATTTATGTTATTACCAAGAACTTCAGATGGGATCTATTTTAGCTAAAAACGGCACTGCGCCTTTGGCTGCTTTGGCGGTTGGCGTTACTACCCATTTAGGTTTCTTCATTCGAAATGAGCACCACTTGCACGGCTTGACCTATATGAAGGTCTTTTCCCTATTGTTTATAGCTGCTATCGTCATCATCATCCGTGTTGATAATGAAGCTTTTGGGTCTGCTTTAGCTAGGACCGGGGTACTTGCGGCCTCCTACCTCGGCGGTCTTTACACTAGCCTCCTGGTCTATCGCGTCTTTTTTCATCCTTTGAGAAAATTTCCGGGTCCTCTGGGAAATAAGATTGGGAATCTCTGGTTTTCAGCGCAGCTAGGAAATGCCGATGCTCATATGAAAGTCCTTAATCTTCATAAGAAATATGGCAATTTTGTGCGTATTGGATCATCCGATCTATCAACAATTCACCCCAAAGCTACAAATGCTATTTATGGGCCCGGATCGAAGTGCACTAGAGCAGCTGTTTACAATGGGGATCCGACCTCATCGATGATCTCACTGCGAGATCGAGCTTCGCATGATCGAAGGCGGCGCATTTGGAGCCCAGCATTTAGTGACAAAGCTCTACGTGGCTACGAGCAGAGGATCCAGGTTTACGATAACCAACTCATCCTTAGGGTTGCTGAATCTTCCGGAAAACCTGTTAATGTCTCTAAATTGTTCAACTATTACAGTTTCGATACAATGGGGGACCTCGCATTCGGTAAGCCGTTCGACATGCTTCGAAATGAAAAAGAGCACTGGGCCATTAAACTTCTAAATGATGGGATGGAGCCGATGGCTTTTATGCTTCCGGCATGGCTATTCGGGATGTTATCGCGGATCCCAAGTCTTATGAAGGATTACTATAGGCTTGTGAGGTTCTGCTGTGACCAGTTAGATGAAAGGATAAAGGTATTTCTGCAGAGTGCTGGCTTGTAAAACCGTGTATTCAACGGCTGACATTTATTAGACGAAAGTAGAAATTCCAGATATTATGGCTACGCTACTCGAACCGTTCAAGGGAAAGGCGCCCACTGGTGATGATCTCAACATGTTGCAAGGAGACTCTCGGCTAGTAGTTGTAGCTGGAAGGTAAGTTACATCGTAAGCAGGCCGCCTGCGATACCACTGACGCGTGGTATATTGCAGTGATACTACTGCGGCAACTCTAACGCATATATTCTACCACCTCGCACTAGACCCTGATCAGGTATCTAAATTGCGTAGGGAAATTGGATCTCATATTGATTTTGGTGATATAACGCACCAGAAAATTCAACGTTTGGATCATCTCAATGGTCTCATCAACGAAACATTGCGATTGCACCCGCCAGTTCCTACGGCGATGGCTCGACTCACACCTCCCGAAGGCATCGTGATTGGAGAAACTCATATTCCAGGAAATATGACTGTGTGGTGCCCACCCTATGTCATGTCGCGAAGTAAGTTCCGAGACTTGGGTGGATCTAGGGCTAGAAAGATTAACTGTTTGATGTAGGTGAAGAAGCTTACGTAGACCCCGAATCCTTTATCCCAGAGCGCTGGTATTCCAAGCCCGAAATGGTGAAGGAAAAGACCGCATTTGCGCCCTTTTCAGCAGGTATGTAATAGTCCGTATATCTCACTATTCAACGTATTCTTGTTCAGCCCTATCGGTTATTGTCGAGGTTAAAATCTAAAAAATACCGGAAACCGGCTCTGTGGAAATACGGAATGCATAACTAATCATCAACCGCTGTCACCTAGGCACTTACGGCTGCATAGGGAAACCGCTTGCTCTCATGCAATTGCGTGCCATTGTGGCTAAGTTAATCATGAAATTTGATGTGACTTTTGCGCCGGGCGAAGACGGGACTGGTTTGATAGAAAAGTCGAGGGATCGCTTCTCGCTGGAGCCAGCGGATCTCAATCTAGTTTTCGATGAGCGTCAATTGTAGGAGAAACGGCAAATTGCTGAAGTTATAGCGAAGGTTGAGATGTTACGCTGTGGCCGGCCATGCTAATTTATTTTTATGAGAAGGATACAAATTTGAGTTGCGTACTTATACCAAACTTTTTCGGCAGGACTTTGGGACTAATTTGATATTACTTAAATTATTGAAAAAGTATCCGTTCTTTCGAGCTCCACGTGGTGATGTAGCTTGAATACTAGAGATCTTCTTGGAAGCAACAAGGTTAGGAGTAGAGAGCCAAGGAGGTATGACAAAGTTATAGAAAGCCTTACCTTACCTGATTTTAAGCCGCTATAAGGCAGGGTCCCTCCAGTATTTGTGGGTTGGACTGAGAGGGGTCAGGGGGTGGAGGATCGGATCATGCCTGATCCGGAGTTTTTCCGGCTCGGCCTGTGGCTTTGGATCAATCGTCGTGGCCGAGTACGTACTCGAGACTTCCAAAGCTACGAACAAGCCCTCATGGGCATACTCCTCTACCTTTGAGCAACATACCACAATGAGCGATGCTGAAGCCGTCATCAAGCTCGCCGAGCTCCTCCGGCACCCCGAGGACCTCGACAAGATCCCCGCACTCAAGGCCGAATTCACTCGCAAGAAAGCCGCCATAGACGGGCAACTGCGCCATGGACTCAGGGAGCAGCTGGAAGTCACACAGGCAGGCATGAACAACATCACAGATGGCCAGCGCATTGTGAATCAGATCAAAGAGGAAATGATGAAGATCGACAAGCTATGCGCAGAGGCGCAGAACATGATTCGAGACTTCCCGCACATCAACCTCGTCGCGCAGACCCACAGGAATTTTGAGCAGGTGGAGAAGATGAAGAGGGATATCGATACGTTTGAGGAAGACTTGACAAGGCTGGAGGCATTGCTGCGGGAAGATGACAATGATCCGGAGAACCAGCCGAATCTATTGGAGATACATTACGGATTGACGCAGCTAAGGGATATCAGGGATGCGGCGATGGATCAGATAAAAAGCTCGGAAGAAGCTTCAACGGAGCTGATTGAAAACTTGAGGTTGGATACCGGGTCTACAGTGCAAGATTACTTCAACAGATTAGGGGATGTGGTTGATTGGTTTGATGAGCACGTTGGGAATGCGTGCATGAATCTGATACCGCTCGTTCAATCTGGAAACAATGGCATGGTGGTCAGATTGGCTTTAGTTATCGAAGAAGAGGAGAAGAATGACAAAAAAGTTAAAGCGCTACAAGACGCACAGAGAGAATATAAAGAGCTAGCATCGCGCTTCAAATCCATTACGGCAGGACCTAAGGAATTGCGAGGTTATAAGGAGAAGTTTCTTAAGGCAATCGAGATGGCTGCGACAGCCCAGATCGACGCCTCGAACGAAGCCTTCTTGGACGATCCCGACAAGCTGGAGAAGAGTGTCCGTTGGTACTTCAACGACCTTAACACTGTCAAGCTAGGCATGACAAGCCTTATGCCCAAAAAATGGCGAATATTTCAAACATATGTGAATATCTACCATAAGCTCATGCATGATTGGTTAATCGAGCGAATCGATGATCCGGAGCTTAAGCCTATACACATGCTGGCTCTCATTCATTGGGAAGAGAAGTACTACGCTAAAATGCAGAAACTCGGCTTAGCTGAAGAAGACCTTTCCCCCCATCTCGTCGATAACCGAGGTGCGGAGCTGGTTCGTGAATATCGCCAACTGATCATTAAAGCTGTGGAAGAATGGATGGACCGCATGGCCGTTACTGACAAGCAAAACTTCCTGGCACGCAGCGAGGCCGC
The DNA here is from genome assembly GCA_001692915.1 of Glonium stellatum. Lineage (NCBI taxonomy): Eukaryota > Fungi > Ascomycota > Dothideomycetes > Gloniales > Gloniaceae > Glonium > Glonium stellatum. The sequence goes on from KV749516.1 coordinate 18,551, forward strand.
GCTCGACACAGATGAGAATGGCTGCTTCCGCACCAAGACCCTCGGCGACATGTGGCGTATGCTTCGCGAGCAGCTTATGGTTGCTGGCAATAGTGACCGGACCGATGTGGCAGAGGGCGTTGTCGACGCCATGTTCCGCGCTCTCTCTTCCCGCCAGCGCATGTGGGAATCCCTCGCCGACGCAGAGCTCGCGAAGTATTCCGCTCCAACCGCAGACCAGGAGGGGTTACAACCGCTTCAGGATTGGCTGGTTGCAATTGCAAACGACCAAATTGCTTGCATCGACGAGGCCAACCAGGACGCGGACGGCTTGACCTCATATCTCACCCTCTTCAGCCGCGATATCACGCCGCTCGTCTCCCCTGCCTACACACCTACAGTGACGGCTCAAGTCGACACCCTCTTAACCGGCTACGTCGATCTAAGCACCCACTTCATCCACATCTTCGCCTCCCTAATATTCACCGTGGACTTCCGGTCCATCATGCCCGAGTTCTTCACTCCAGCGTGGTACTCCCAGAAACGCATCGGCCAAATCGTCTCGACATTCCAAGACTACCTCGCCGACTACGAGCGCGTCCTGCACCCCTCGCTGCGCGACATCCTGGTCGAAGAGCTCGCCGACGAGCTGCTCGCTCACTACCTCTCCGCCGTGCGCAACCGCGGTGCCAAGTTCCGGCGCTCCGACCCCTTCGTTGAGAAGATCAAAGACGACATCATCGCTGCGTTTGGGTTCTTTGAGTCTTACCCCTCGTTCGCCCAAATCAAAACGAAATGGCGTGCCGTTGATGGCTTTGTCAGGCTTCTCGAGTGTGACAAGAGCGCCGCCCCCGGTGTATACGAGTCTCTCAAGGGCCAGTACTGGGACATGCAGATTGGGTGGGTTGAGGCTGTGTTGAGAGCCCGTGATGATTTTGAGAGGAGCATGTTGAATGCGGTCAAGGCGAAGGCGGCGGAGGTCTACGTTGAGCGGGGACCTGAAACGATTATGAGTAAGGTCAAGTGAGTGGTATAGATACGGTATGAGTTTAGTGTTGCTGGGCTTGGAGTTTCAGGGGCATTTTGAGCGTGTGTGCTGTTGCGGACGCATATCTGGTATTGGCGAGCGATGCATCGGTTCTGGGTTAGGTGTTACGATTGTACGGGAAAAGCTATGATGTACTTATACCCGAGCGCTGATTTGAAATGTTTACAGACGCGCAATTACGTTTTTTAACAAGCATCTCATTGATATCCATTCTATCATACCGGGCTCAGGACCCCCTAAGCAAGTTCCTTTTATTCATAATAGACCATAAACGCCCATTCGTCTGAATCCCATACTCTATCCTCAACGATGCCGTATCATCATTAATCCCACCAGCGTCATCTGCACCATTAGCTGGCTGGCACTACGCCTTCGATTTCATCCACCCCCCACCCCCACCCCTC